>JAVGWX010000001.1:56056633-56279133 GCA_036924085.1 Ariolimax columbianus
AACATCATGACATAACACGAATTTCTACAAAAACCACAATTGCAAGACCGCAATAAAATATTTGAATTTAAGCTTTTTCCAGCTGCAAAGATAGGACGTAATATAATTTTTTGTATCACAGTGTCATTTGTCATTTTTGCCTACACCTGTACATGCACCCCAGCCCCATTGCCCACAAGCCACCCCCCACCCCCCCCCCCCCCCCCACTCCTTGCCCCCATTAAAAAAACTAGAAGTCGTAAATTACATTCAAACTAAGTTGCACCAATTAAATGACAAGTATCTTAAGCCACTGATCAATAACATAGACGGCATTAGCGCTGCTTAAAGCATCGATGACTTGTCCCATTTCGTTACATTTATTTCTATTTGCTTTTGACCTTCTTGGACAGGGGTTCCTAATGCTCGACCTGCAGGTCATACTTGGCCCGATAATTCTTGTCTAGTGGGTGCCTATGAATCGCAATTAAGTGCTGTCACAAGGTGAGGTAGACTATAATAACGCTCTAAGATAAAGGCACTAAACTATAACAGAACAAATCTAAATGTTTCCAAATGACAAAACAAAGACCATAATAATGAAGAACACATTGGATTTATGTTATTTTAAAGTGGGAGGAAGCAAAACTAAATTATATGTAAATAAAGTAAAATACAACAATAATTCGTAAAGGCAGCTATGAATTCATTTTGTTGGAGCACAAAGTATCAGTTTCAGGGAAAACATACTGACCAAGACCAATTGCCTCTCCCCTCCCTCTCATAAGCTCGTTCGTTGTGGTATATACACTGTACCATAGCAGTCTGGCCAACGAGGTCGGGATCGATATTGTAACCCCTATTGTACTAAGCTAACTGGAGAGCATGGCATTGTACTATAGATACGACTACAATACTAATTATTGTATACAATAAAATTAACAATAATGGTAATTCTTTCATTTCTTCTTCTTCGGCGTTTGTCCTGAAATAGCGCTACGATGTTGCGTCCTAGTTTACAGCTAGGATGAGATATCTACGTCTTCAACCAGAGACATCATATTTCAGCTCGGAGATTTTGGGAACTGGGTTTGCTTTCGATCTGTGATCCTAATTTTCTTCTAGACTAGAAAGTGTAGCATGCTAGACAGGGCCACCACTTGGGGGCCGAAAAGAGTCTTAATCAGCTTGGCTCGTTCCCCTTGATGGAATCAGTCAGATGTAAACTGACTCACTGTGCTATATATCCGACTCCAACCGTGATACTAAAGTAAAGGCACCATTCGAGGCATAGAGCCAGACCAAAGTTAAAGGTGATTACTGCTTTCCTGAATGACACCATCTGGTGTGTTGTTAATGACTGTTTCGTCTGTTATCAATTTAAAATTCAAGAAGAGTAAAATGCCCAACAAAATTATATTTGCAAATTCTAAATATCGAACACTTCTTTGCAGATGACATTGATATACTGGGTGGAAATGAAAGATACATTCAGCCAAAACAACCAGGTTTGATACCATCTCTAAACAATATTATATGGAAATCAACACAGAAACGCCCCACCTACTGTCAAATGACAATGAAAGAATACTGGAAAACAAATATAAAAGTACCAAATTTATAAACAGCGACAGACGTTTACGGTAAATTGTCTAAGATTGGAGAGGGAACATGAGAAACGGCTTCCACACCCAAGGAAGGAAGCAGGCGTGTAACTTACCCACTCCCGTCACGGGGAGGTAGTGATGAAAAATAACAATACGGGACTCTTTCGAGGCCAGGTAATTGGAATGAGTACACTTTAAACCCTTTAACGAGGATCTATTGGAGGGCAAGTCTGATGCCAGCAGCCGCGGAAATTCCAGCTCCAATAGCGTATATTAAAGTTATTGGAGTTAAAAAGCTCGTAGTTGGATCTCAGGCGCAGGCGGGTGGTCCGGCTCGCGCCGGTTCACTGCCCGTTGTCTCCTGCTCTACAGTCAGCCGGCTCTCTCCCGCAGGTGCTCTTCGCTGAGCGTCGCGGGTGGCCGGTGCGTTTACTTTGAAAAAAATAGAGTGTTCAAAGCAGGTCTCGGCTGCCTGAATAATGGTGCATGGAATAATGGAATAGGACCTCGGTTCTATTTTGTTGGTTTTCGGAACTGGAGGTAATGATTAACAGGGACAAACGGGGGCATTCGTATTGCGGCGTTAGAGGTGAAATTCTTGGATCGCCGCAAGAAAGCATTTACTGCGAAAGCATTTGTCAAGAATGTTTTCATTAACAAAGAACGAAAGTCAGAGGCTCGAAGACGATCTGATACCGTCGTAGTTCTAACCATAAACGATGCCGACTAGCGATCCGTAGGAGATGCTTCGATGACTCTGCGGGCAGCTTCCGGGAAACCAAAGTGTTTGGGTTCAGGGGGAAGTATGGTTGCAAAGCTGAATTGTTAAGGAATTGAAGGAACAGCACTACCAGGAGTGGAGCCTGTGGCTTAATTTGACTCAACACGCCAACACTGAAATGATTGACAGGCCGAGAGCACTTTCATTTGGTCTAATAGAGAACGTGTCGATATTGTTCGATAAAGGAATTGACGGAAGGGCATTACCATGAGTGGAGCCTGCGCCTTAATTTGACTCAACACACTAACACTGTAAAATGACAGACAGACTGAGAGCATTTTCGTTGGGGCTAATAAGGAACGTGTGCTGGAATTAGACCCACGGAAGACAGGTCAGTTTTACCCTCTTAATGGAAGAGAGTTGCTACGGTAACCCTGCTTAACCCTAGCGGAATCGCAGGTTTCAGACACTTGGCAATTCACTGACTAAAAAACCCTATATTGATTCGTTGGGTCTAATAGTGAACGGGTGCTGGTATTAGATCCTTTGAAAACAGGTCAGTTTTACCCTATTAATGACATGGCGTTGCTACGGTAATCCTGCTCAACTCGAGAGAAATCGCTAGTCGCATACACTTGGTTCACGTGCTTGGTTGATAAGCCAATGGTGCGAGGCTACCATCTGAGGGAATACGGCCGAACGCCTCTAATCCGGAATCCCGCCCAAAATCTCAGCACCACTGCGATGGGAGGCTACAATATGGTTGGGACCTGGGGCCCGGCCCTGGCGAGCCTCAGAAAGAGGTATATGCCGTCCGCTGATCAAAGCGGGCGGGAAGCCGCCCGATATTCACCCCATACGGCGAACTGTTGAGACTCATCCCTTGATGATGAGATATGTACGCACACCAGGCGAACAACATCTCCGTGCCACGGCCAGGCTTGTTCCCTGGTTAAATGCACTCCTGCCTCGCTCTTTATCTCTGCTATCAGTTATCCCAATGGACACAGAAGAGATGCAGGCCAGCGGACATTGCACCTCTGCCCAATTGTGAAAGCCTCCCAGGTGGCGGGGAATGCTAGGCGTGCCATCATTGCAGATGTGTCAAGAAAATAAAGGGAGCAAAGAGATACCCAACTCACATGCATATGCTACGTTTCTGGCAGGACGTGACGATCCTGGGACACAGACACACTGGACTGCCTCTCTTCCGGGATAGTACAAACTAGTACAGTCCATCATATCATATCATTGCCACATGACTATCAAAAAGTACGCCTTAGTGGGGTCTAATAGAGAACATGTGCTGGAATTAGACCCTCGAAAATCTTTGGGGCTACCCTTTAAGAAATTTGACTATCTCGCTAAGGGAATTGACGAAAGGGCACCACCAGGTGTGGAACCTGCGGCTTAATTTGACCGAACACGCCAATGCTGTAGAACAACTGACAAATTGAGAGCGCTGCCGTTTGGGTCTAATAATGAACGTACGCTGGTATTAGACTCACGGACGACAAGTCAGCTCAAATGAAAGAACGCTACGGAAATCGTGTTTAACTCCGCAGATTTCAAATACCTGGTCATTGACAAACAAAAGCCCTCAATAAATTCGTCTGACCAAATAGTGAACGGCTGCTGGAAATAGATCTGAAGACAGGTCAGTTTTACCCTACAAATGACAGGGCGTTGCTACGGAAAACCAGCTCAAATCGAGAGGAGCCGCAGACACTTTGGTTCACGTACCAGGCTGATAAGCCAAGGGCGCGAGGCTACCATGTGGGGGATTACGGCCGAACCCTTGAAAGCCGCAATCCCGCCCAAAATCTCAGCACCACTGCAATGGGAGGCCCCTACATGCTCGGGACCTGGGGCTTGCGCCCCAGCCCTATCAGGTAGAGCCACAGTAAGAGGTCCTTGCCGCCCGCAAATCAAAGCGGGCGGAAAACTGCTTGATACTCACCCTATACGGCGATGGGGTGCGAAAAACACCAACCAAAGACTTAGAACCTGGTCGGGGTGTCGAAAACAGTAGAGCAGCCACCACACTGTGAACTGTCAAGACTCAACCACTGACCATGAGAGTTGTCCGCACACCAGGCGATCAACATCTCTGTGACATTACCAGGCTTGTCCTCTGGCTAAATGCACTCCGGTTACGATATCTACCTCTGTACGTTATCAGCCATAACTATCATGCTGGACGCAGAAGAGATGCAGACCAGCGGACATTGCACACCTGCCCCACTGTGTCAACACCCCAGGTGGCGGGGAATGCTAGGCGTACCATCCCTGCATAGAAGCCAAGAAAATAAAGGGAAAAAGAGATACCCCACTCACATGCAAATGCTACGTTTCTGGCAGGACGTGACGATCCTGGGATACAGACACACTGGACTGCCTCTCTTCCGGGTAAACCAGTCCATCTCATATATCACATACCATCATTGCACCCTATAGACACGAGTAGTGAAGACTCGATAGTCTGGAAAGACAACTTCCATAGGAGAGAAAACTCTGATCGTAAACAACTGCTGCCTTGCAGATAGGCTGGGGACAGCAAAAGGCTAAGGAGGGCATCCCTACAGAAACGCCTGTTGAAATCGGATGCACGGGGCCGCAAGCCTAACAAAACAGTGCAACGTAAATCACAGTATGATGGCAGCACAACCTATTCGAAAAACGTATGGCGCTCATCCTGAGGAGACCCGCCAGGCAGCGATAGCGCCGGGCCTCA
The DNA here is from genome assembly GCA_036924085.1 of Ariolimax columbianus. Taxonomy (NCBI): domain Eukaryota; kingdom Metazoa; phylum Mollusca; class Gastropoda; order Stylommatophora; family Arionidae; genus Ariolimax; species Ariolimax columbianus. Next base: position 56,061,675 of record JAVGWX010000001.1, read on the forward strand.
CGCCTCGAAGGGGCCCACCCTTGACTACTGGTGGTCACCCACCCATGTGTCGTGGAGTCAAGGCACATGGCTATGGGGTAACGTCTATTGGCCAAAACTTCAAGACCCTCAGAATACTACAGTGGAATGCGGAGGGAGTCATTAACAAAAAACTTTCCCTAACACACCACCTGCATGAAGGTAAGATTGACGTGGCATGTATCCAGGAAACGCACCTCAACAATAACCATAAATTCTCAATCAGAGGATACCAGACCTTCCGTCTAGATAGAGAAGGTCACAAAGGAGGGGTCCTGATACTGACCAGAAACAGCATACCGAGTAGCGCGGTACCTGTCAATCACACCGGACAAGCAGAAATTGTAGGAGTTGACATAATGGCTCTAGAGACGAAACTCCGCATTTTCAATCTGTACGGACCACCAAACAGAGACCTATCGCTCTCGAGTATGGAGGTCAGAGACTCCAACTGCATAGTAGTTGGAGATTTCAACAGCCACTCGGAGAGATGGGGATACTCTGACACAGACAGTAGAGGTGACGAAGTGGAAGATTGGGAGATAGATGCAAATCTCTCCCTAATCAATAGGCCGGAGGATAGCCCTAGCTTCTATTCAAGAACATGGCATACCACCTCGACTCCAGATTTGGCCTTCTCCACACAGGACATACACTATAAAATAGACCGCCAGGTGCTAAACCAACTGGCAGGTAGCGACCACAGGCCGATCAGGCTAACCATTGACATGGAAGTAGGCCCACAGGAAACAAAACCGCTCCCACGTTGGAATTACAAACGAGCCGACTGGGACAGATTTGCAATCCTGACAGATGGGCTGTGTGAAACCATCAACACACGAAACACCAAAATGAAGCCCATGGTAGAGAGCCTAAGCAAGGCAATAATGCAAGCCGCCACTGAAACCATCCCAAGAGGAGCTAGGAAAAACTATAAGCCCTACTGGAATGATGAGTTACAGAAAGTGGAAGATGCAGTAACAAATGCGAGGAACATGGCAGAACGAGAAAAATCCGTGGAGGCAAACATCGCCCTCAAAGCCGCCGCGGCGAAGTACAAACACACTCTCAAGCAAACAGCAAGAGAAAGTTGGAAAAATAAAACGGAAAGTTTAAACCTGGACAAAGAAGGGAACAAGCTATGGAAGCTAGTCAGAGCCATGAACGACGAAACCCCGTCAAATAAACAAATTACTATCAAGCAAGGCGAGAACTTGATCACAGGTAAGAAAGCCGCAAACGCCTTTGTCGATCACTATGCCAGAGCAAACCACATCGAGGTCCCTGCAGATAAGCATACAGACATTAGCGAAGAGCTAAAGGGGCACGAAAACATAAATACGGCTCCTGAAGAGCACATGATGGCCAAACTAACAATGCGCGAAATGGAAGAGGCTATGAGAACACTAAAGAGAAGGAAATCTCCCGGAAAAGACGGGATAACAAACGAAATGCTGATGGGGCTGGGCCAAACAGCGAAGGAAAAACTACTATCAGTCCTGAACCAAAGCTGGAAAAGGGGTATTGTACCCCAGGCATGGAAAGATGCAATACTGGTACCAGTACCAAAAACAGGAAAGGACAAAACAGATCCGAATGGATACAGGCCCATAAGCCTACTGAGCTGTGTCGGCAAGCTGATGGAACGGATGATAAACACCAGACTGATGTGGCATCTGGAAGAAAAACGAATACTAATTCCACAGCAAGCCGGCTTTAGACAGCACAGATCCACTGAGGACCAGGTCATCCTCATAGCCCAGGAGATAGAAGATGCCTACCAGGCACAGAAACACACAGTAGCTGTTTGGGTGGATCTGGAAAAGGCATTTGACAAAGTCTGGAAGGATGGACTTAGAGTCAAGCTAAGAAGAAGTGATGTTTGTGGGAAGATGTACAAGTGGATCAACCACTACCTCAAACAAAGAACGGCCAGAGTCCAAGTACAAGGGCAGATGAGCAAAAAGGTGACACTCGAGCAGGGAGTACCCCAAGGGGGAGTACTGTCACCCACACTCTTCCTGGTATATATAAACGATATTACAGAGAATATACCAAGAAGAGTCCATAGCTCAATGTTTGCAGACGATCTGGCTATGTGGACCTCTGAAAAGAATCTCACCATAGCAAGAAATCGGATGCAAACGGCCCTAACATCGCTGGAAGAGTGGGCGAACTCATGGCTGGTCAAAATAAACGAGGAGAAAACCACGTGCACAATATTCTCGCTCTCATTAAAACCCCAAAGTACCAAATTAAGCCTAAATGGCAAAATCCTGCAGCCAAACGACAACCCAACCTATCTGGGAGTCACACTTGATCGGCGCATGACATGGAAAAGTCAGATTGAGAGAAACCGAATGAAAGCCAGAGAAAGAATGGCGATCATGAGGAAACTTGCTGGCACAAGCTGGGGAGCAGACGAAGGCATACTAAAGAAACTGTACACTGGAAGAGTGAGACCAGTTCTCGAGTATGGCATCGCGGCATGGACAACAGCAGCGAAGGCGAACTTCGATAAAGTTAACAAACTTCAAAACCAAGCCATGAGAATCATAACTGGTGGCATGAAGTCAACGCCAATTGTAGAACTTGAAAAGATTACAAAACTGCAATCCATGACCGACAGAAGAGACTGCAGAGCCCAGCTGCAGTCAGAGAAACTCCGAAGACTGACGGACCATCCAATGTACCAGAGGCTAAACAATTTGGGAACTGGGAAACTAAAGCGGAGAAACTTTGCAGAAATAGCCAAAGCAAAGATGCACGAAGATCCCATAAATGCACTAACAACACCAAAACCCATCACTACTGTACGAAAACCTACTTGGAGGCAGGATATATTTCCAGAGGTGGTAGAAAATATACCAGGTATTGCAAACAAAAACTGCCAGACCGAAAAAGAAAGGAGAGACACTACCTTAAGCTTCATAACGAAAAGCTACCCAAGCATGGACTGGACCCATGCATACACCGACGGTTCTGTAACAAACACTACACAGAACGGAGGGGCAGGAGCATTCCTGAACCTACCAAATGGCAGAAAAATAACACTGTCATTCGCTACTGGTAAGTACACGAGCAATTTCAGAGCAGAGGCAGAGGCACTGAGGGCGGCAGTGGAAGAAATGGTAACACACAGTGACAATGAGAGCCATATAGTCCTGCTGACAGATGCTCTCGAAGTAGTCACAGCGCTAAAAAGCCAGAAAAACACTGAGCTTAATGACTTAAGAGCAGCACTCTGCAAACTGTGCCAACAGTCCGCACCAAAAAGGGTAGTGGTACAGTGGGTTCCGTCACACTGCAACATCCAAGGCAACGAGGAGGCAGACAGACTGGCAAAAGAAGGTGCAAGGCTACCACAAATAGATACCAGTATGACGTACGAAGAGTCAAAACGGCTTATCAAAGCCAGGTACATGTCCAAATGGGAAACCGAACATACTGGTTACACCAAAAACGATGCCTATTACCAGTTGAACCGAAGAGAGCAGGTCGTTGTCTTCAGACTTCGCACTGGCCACAACAGACTGAGGTACCACCTCTTCAACAAATTGAAGATAGGGTGTACCGACGAATGCCCGTGCGGTACTGGTAAAATGACCACTGAACATCTGCTGCAGAACTGCCCGACATACGAGGATCAGAGAGAGCAGATGTGGCCATTGCCAGAGGAACTGCAAGACAAGCTCTATGGTAGTGGCGAGAGTCTCAGGATGACCGCCGCTTTTTTCGAGAAAATAATGGTTACTGTCTGACTGTGTACGCAGAAGAAGAAGAAGATATCATTGCCACACACTAAAGACACGAGTGGGGAAGACTCGATAGTCCTGCAAGACAACTTCCCTAATGAGAGACAACTCTGACCAAAAATAACTGCTGCCTTGCAGATAGGCTGGGGATAGCCAAAGGCTAAAGAGGGCATCATCTTCAGAAACGCCTGTTGAAATCGGATGCACTGGGCCACAGGCTTAACGAAACAGTGCAACGTATATCGCTGTAATGATGACGGTACAACCTATCAGAAGAATAGTATGGCGCTCATCCTGTGGAGTCCCGCCAGGCAGCGAGAGTGCCGGGCCTCACGCCTCGAAGGGGCCCACCCTATGCTACTGGTGGTCACCCACCCATGTGCTGTGGAGTCAAGGCAAATGGTGATGGGGCAAAAACACAAGACCCTCAGAATACTACAGTGGAATGGGGAGGGAGTCATTAAAAAAAAAATCATTCCCTAACACATCACTTGCATGAAGGTAAGATTGACGTGGCATGTATCCAAGAAACGCACCTCAACAACAACCACATATTCTCAATCAGAGGATACCAGACCTTTCGTCTTGATAGAGAAGGTCACAAAGGTAGGGTTCTGATACTGACTAGTAACTGCATACCGAGTAGCGTGGTAGCGGTCAATCACACCCGACACGCAGAAAATGTAGGAGTCGACATAATGACCCAAGAAACGAAGATCCGCATCTTCAACCTGTACCGCCCACCAAACAAAGACCTGTCGCTCTCGAGTATGGAAATCAAGGACTCCAGCTGCATAGTAGTTGGAGACTTCAACAGCCACTATGAGATATATGGATACTTGGACACAGACAACAGAGGTGATGAAGTGGAAGACTGGGAGATAAGACACAAATCTCTTGCTTATCAATAGACCGGAGGATAGCCCTAGCTTCTATTCTAGAACATGGCATACCACCTCTACTCCAGATTTGGGCTTTTCCACGGTGGATATTCACCGCAAAATAGATCGCCAGGTGCTCAACCAATTGGCAGGTAGCGACCACAGGCCAATTAGGCTAGAAGTTGATATGGAAGTAGGCCCACAGGAAACAAAACCGCTCCCACGTCGGAACTATAAACGAGCCGACTGGGACAGATTTGCAATCCTGACAGATGGGCTGTGCGAAATCATCAACACACGGAATAACAACATGAAACCCGTGGTGGAAAGCCTAAGCAAAGCAATAATACAGGCAGCCACCGAAACCATCCCAAGAGGGGCAAGGAAAGCTACAAGCTACAATGACGAATTACAGAAAGTTGAAGACGAAGTCTCAAATGCTAGGAACATAGCAGACAGAGACCAATCTATGGAGGCAAATATCGCCCTCAAAGCCAACACGGCGAAATACAAATACACTCTAAACCAAATAACAAGAGACAGCTTAAAAAACAAACCAGAAAGCCTAAATTTAGACAAAGACGGCCCATGCATACACCGACGGTTCTGTAACAAACACTACACAGAACGGAGGGGCAGGAGCATTCCTGAACCTACCAAATGGCAGACAAATAACACTGTCACTCGCTACTGGTAAGTACACAAGCAATTTCAGAGCGGAGGCAGAGGCACTGAGGGCGGCAGTGGAAGAAATGGTGACACACAGTGAAAATGAGAGCCATATAGTCCTGCTGACAGATGCTCTCGCCGTAGTCAGAGCGCTAAAAAGCCAGAAAAACACTGAGCTTAATGACTTAAGAGCAGCACTCTGCAAACTGTGCCAGCAGTCCGCACCAAAAAGGGTAGTGGTACAGTGGGTTCCGTCACACTGCAACATCCAAGGCAACGAGGAGGCAGACAGACTGGCAAAAGAAGGTGCATTACTACCACAAACAGATACCAGTATGACGTACGAAGAGTCAAAACGGCTTATCAAAGCCAGATACATGAACAAATGGGAAACCGAACATACTGGTTACACCAAAAACGATGCCTATTACCAGTTGAACCGAAGAGAGCAAGTCGTTGTCTTAAGACTTCGCACTGGCCACAACATACTGAGGTACCACCTATTCAACAAATTGAAGATAGGGTGTACCGACGAATGCCCGTGCGGTACTGGTAAAATGACCGCTGAACATCTGCTGCAGAACTGCCCGACATACGAGGATCAGAGAGAGCAGATGTGGCCATTACCAGTGGAACTGCAAGACAAGCTCTATGGCAGTGGCGAGAGCCTCAGGATGACCGCCGCTTTTTTCGAAAAAATAAAGGTTACTGTCTGACTGCGTACGAAGAAGAAGAAGAAGAAGACAAAGACGGGAACAAACTATGAAAGTTAGTCAGAGCCATAAACGACGAAACTCCATCAAACAAACAAATTACCATCAAGCAGGGTGACAACATGCTCACTGGAAAAAAAGCTGCAAACGCTTTTATAGAACATTATGCCAGAGCAAACCACATTGATGTTCCTACAAATAGGCATACAGACATTAATGAAGAATAAGAGATGCACGATAACATCAAAATGGCACCAGAGGAGCACATGATGGCAAAACTAACAATGAATGAAATGGAAGAGGCCATGAGAACTTTAAAGAAAAAGAAATCGCCCGGAAAAGATGGCGTAACAAACGAAATGCTGATGGGGTTGGGCCAAACAGCAAAGTTAAAGTTACTATCAGTCCTGAACCAAAGCTGGAAAAGGGGTATTTTACCGCAGGCATGGAAAGATGCTGTAATTATACCAGTACCAAAGAAAGAAAAAGATAGAACTGATCCAAATGAGTACAGGCCTATCAGTCTACTGAGCTGTATAGGAAAAATGATGGGGCGTATGATAAACACCAGACTGATATGGCATCTGGAAGAAAAACTCATACTAATTCCACAGCAAGCAGGCTTTAGAGAGCACAGATCCACTGAGGATGTGATCACCCTCGTAGCCCAAAAAATAGAGGATGCTTACCAGGAGCAAAAACACACAGTAGCGGTTTGGGTAGATCTAGAAAAGGCATTTGACAAGGTCTGGAAAGAGGGACTTAAAGTCAAGCTACGAAGAAGTGAAGTTTGTAGGAAAATGTACATATGGATCAGCCACTACCTCAAAAATAGAACAGCCAGAGTTTAAGTACAAGGGCATATGAGCAAAAAGGTGACACTTGAGCAGGGAGTACCCCAAGGAGAAGTAATGTCACCCATACTTTTCCTGGTGTATATAAATAACATCACGGAGAATATACCACGAAGAGTCCACAGCTCAATGTTTGCAGACGATCTGGCTATGTGGACCTCCGAAAAGAATCTCACCATAGCAAGTAATCGGATGCAGCAGGCCCTAACATCGTTGGAAGGGTGGGCGAACTCGTGGCTTGTCAAAATAAATGAGGAAAAAACAACATGTACGATATTCTCGCTTTCAAACAAACCCCAACACACCAAAATATATCTTAACGGCAAATATCTGCGGCCAAACGACAACCCAAACTACCTGGGAATCACATTTGATCGGCGCATGACATGGAAAAGTCAGATCAAGAGAAACCGAATGAGAGCCAGAGAAAGAATGGCAATCATGAGGAAACTTGCTGGCACAAGCTGAGGAGCAGACGAAAGTATACTAAAGAAACTGTACACTGGAAGAGTGAGACCAGTTCTCGAGTATGGCATTGCGGCATGGACAACAGCTGCAAAGGCGAACTTTGACAAAATTAGCAAACTCTAAAACAAAGCCATGAGAGTTATAACAGGAGACATGAAGTCAACGCCAATCGTAGAACTTGAAAAGATCACAAATCTGCAATCCATGACCGACAGAAGAGACCGTAGAGCCCAGCAGCAATCAGAGAAACTCAGAAGACTAACAGACCATCCAATGCATTAGAGACTAAATAATTTTGGAAATGGGAAACTAAAGCGGAGAAACTTTGCAGAAATAGCCAAAGTAAAGATGAACGAAGACTCTATGAAAGCACTTACAACACCAAAGCCCATCCCTACTGTACGCAAACCTACCTGGAGGCAGCATATATTTCCAGAGGTGGTAGAAAATATACCAGGTATTGGAAACAAGAACAGCCAGAATGAAAAAGAAAGAAGAGACATAACCCTGAGGTACATAACGAAAAACTACCAAAGCATGGACTGGACCCATGCATATACCGACGGCTCTGTAACAAACACAACACAGAACGGAGGGGCAGGGGTATTCCTGAGCCTACAAAATGGTAGAAAAATAACACTGGCAGTGGCAACTGGAAAATATACGAGCAATTTGTGAGCTGAGGCAGAGGCACTGAGGGCTGCAGTAGAAGAAATGGTGACATGCAAAAGAAATGAAAGCCATATAGTCCTGCTTACAGATGTCCTGGCCGTAGTCACAGCACTAAAAAGCCAGAAAAATACTGAACTTAAAGATTTAAGAGCAGTACTCTGTCAACTATGCCAGCAGTCCGCACCAAAAAGAGTAGTGGTACAGTGGGTTCCATCCCACTGTAACATCCAAGGGAACGAGGAGGCAGACAGACTGGCAAAAGAAGGTGCAAGACTACCACAACCAGATGCTAGTGTGACATACGAAGAGTCAAAAAGGCTTATTAGAGCTAAATACATGACCAAATGGGAAAGAGAACATACTGGCTACACAAAAAACGATGCCTTTTACCAGTTGAACAGAAGAGAGCAGGTCGTGGTCTTCATACTTCGAACTGGTCACAATAGACTGAGGTACCACCTATTCAATAAATTGAAGATAGGATAGGTGGCACTGACGAATGCTCGTGCGGTACTGGGAAAATGACCGCTGAACATCTGCTGCAAAACTGCCCGATATACGAGGATCAGAGAAAGCAGAGTTGGCCATCACCAGTGGCAACACTAGACAACCTCTATGACAGCCTCAGGATGACCGCTGTTTTTTTCACAAAAAAAAAGTTGACGTCTGACAGCGTACGAAGAAGAAGAAGAAGAAAGAAGATACCATCTCTAAACAACATGATATGGAAATCAACACAGAAACGTCTCACCTACTGTCAAATGACAATGAAAGAATAATAGGCAACAAATATAAAAGTACAAAATTTATAAACTGCAACAGACGTTTACTGTAAATTGTCTAAGATTAGACAAGATGTAACATAGTCAGAACTAAAAACAATGTCCCAACTAACAACAACACTTCAGACAATATGGGAAAATAAAACATGTTGGTTAAAAACTAAGATCAAATGTGTACAGACATTGACGCTATCGTATGTGACACATGCACAATAAATGATGAATCAGAAGGACGAATAAAAAAAAAATAAAGATGAGATACTTCGAACTGATAATTGGAATAACGTACAAAAATCAAATCGCAAATTTAAGCATATGAAATGCAAACTATCGGAAAATCATGTTATATAAAGATTGACTCAAGGTTGTTGTTGCTGTTGTTGTTGAAAGCCACTCGTACTGGGTGAAATTAACTCTTGGCGACATTGTTGCCTGGCTGATTACAGAGACGTTTCGGATGTGATGAGGATTTTTGTGTTCTTACATAAATTGTTCGGGTAAACCAAAGCAGTGACGGAACTTTTGCTCCAGCACCAAAAGGCGAAAAAGCAGAGACGAATGAGTGTCCGATATAGTTGTGATACTGGCAAAAACCATTGGTGCTGTTGTTGAGGATGTTGTTGAGGATGTTGTTGAGGATGTTGTTGACGAAATTATTCGTGATGAGTTGAACTAATTACAAAATTTCCAGGTGACACAAAACTATGCAGAGGTTGTCTCAGCTAAAGCAGAAGTGGATATACTAAAGTAGGATGTTAAATAGTAACATTCAAGAGTGGTCTGAGAGCTGGCAGATGGAGTTTAATCTAGATATGTGTACAGTCAGCAATATCGAAAGGTCTAATATGTAATATAAATACAGGATTGGAGAGAACAATATTATAAAGACTGAAAAGGATAGTGACCTAGGGTTAAAAATATATCATACAGGTATGGTGAGTGTGCAAGTTCATGTAGCAGTAAAAAGTGCAAATGCAATTTTAGTTATGGCTTGGCTTGGCTTCGTTCGTTCTCAATCTCCCGCTACCAAGCCCTGAAAGGGCTTAAGTAGCAGAATGTAGTCCAGAGAACGGAATGCATTGTGTCGTAATTTACAGCTTAAGTGTGATATTTGCACCTTTCGGTCCAACACATCCGATTTCAGGAAGCATTTTTTGAGTACCGGGTTAGCATTCCCTCTTCGATCCCTTCTCCTTAGCCAGTCTGTCCTGCTGCAACCTGTTATCCAGGATCACTGGGTGGAGGTGTAGAAGGGTCTTGGCAGCTTTGGTTCGTTAGCCTGGAAGGTCTTTAATCACATGTACTGGTAGGGTAGGGGTATAAACATAGACGGGGAAATTCTTACTCATCTGAGATTCGCTGATTACATAGTCATCATCAGCTAGAACATCAAAAAAGCAGATAAAAGCTTTCATGACTCATCAGAGCAAGTGATGCAATTGGCCTACAAATCAATAGGAAGAAAACCCAGTTCTTGTTCAACAGCTTTTGCCCAAAAGGAAATAACAGAGGATCACCTATAGTAAAGTCGTGGTGACGATACAACTTTATCCGCCATCGCCGGCGTCCGAGGATGAGGTTGAGAGATGATATAATAGGAGCCCTGGTCCCAACATGGTACACCTAGGCAAAAGAGCGAAATGAGTTTACTCAACATTTGGCTACCTGGCATCAGACACATGTGTCTGATTAAATTCCAGGATTTGTGTTGTTGAGATTTTTGGAGCCTGAAAGTCATAGTCAAACTATATAAGGCATTAGTTAGACCTAGATTAGAGTACTGTGTTCAGGGGCAAAGTCTTTATCGTAGAAGGGATAAAAATATGCTGGAAAGGATACAAAGAAGAGAGATAAAACGGATACTTAGATTCCAGAATTATAGATATAAGGAAAGACTAAGAAAAACCGACTTGCAGTGTCTAGAAAAGAGAAAATTTCGAGGTGATTTAATGCAGGTTTATAAGATAATCTAATCAAGGAATAAATTAAGCAATAAAAGCTTTTTTTCAAAGTACAGGCGGCTACAAGAACAAGAGGGTACAGCTACAAATTAATTTTAAAAAAAGCTCCAGATTAGTTATTAGAAAATATATTTTAGTCAGAGAGTGGTGAATGCTTGGAATGCATTACCACCGGAAATAGTAGGGACACTGTCATTTAATTAATTCAAGAATAGATTCGATGCGCACAGTTATTTGTATATCACTGGTTGTAAACGGACTCTGCAGAGTATTCTAAACCAATTTAAAGAAGTTAAGTTAAATTGCTCTCTACATTCCAAAGCGTACTTGAGAAAGAGCACAGAGGTCCTTCTGGTTGTAATGCAATGAGAGGCTTCTCAGTAGGCTCACCACTAAGAGGACGAGTGCAGATCCTCACCTTATAAGTCAGACTACCATGAAAGGGCCTGTTTCTAGAAGTTTGAAGGTGAGGTGGTGTCTTCATCAAGATGTTTCCCGTGGCCTTGATGTTACTCTTCGCTCCTTTGAAGGTTGCAAATACTCCCAGACTCCAATGGTATGGCCATGTGTGAAGATCAAATGGTCTGCCTAATGTTATACTTGAGGTAAAAGCTCCCAGTAGGAGAGGAAATGCCAGAATGTAGGGGACAATAGCATTCAGAAATGCATAGTAAAACCCTTGAAAGAAACAAACTCACTAAGGATAGACGTCAGTGGAAACATAAAGTTCACAATGAGAACGTGATGCCCCAGTGGCATACTAAATTGCAGGGTAAGAAGAATAGAGGTACAACCATCTCACATGAAAGAGATTTAAATATGCAGGTTTTGAGTACTTCAAATCAAATCTTTTCCTTTGATGACTCGGTGAGCATCAATTATACTATTTATCTCACTGGGTCTTAAGTTCATGTCGAGCCGTAATGGCGTCAGCTTCTGTTGCTCCTATCGAAGAAAGCCTGAGATAAAACACCCATTAGACAATCCAGGGGTAATTTCCGCAGTATTTTTTGTTTTATTGTGGAACGATGACGTTACAGGTCCAAATGACAACCCTCCTTATTTATCTTTACGACCAAAATTCCATTAATGGCTGACGACGTGTGCAAAATATTCAGCCAGACTGCACATATTTCTAATGATCAATTATAAACTGTATGGAACTGGAAATCTCAAACAGACAACAATAATTTATTTGAAACCGCACTGCAAAGTTTCTGATTTCATACATTCTTAAAATGCTCGCTATGGCAAGCAAGCCAAACGCATTGTTGAATCTCCGCTTCAACAAATGACTTGAATCCGCTTTCCATAAAGATGGTTAGGGTAAAGCAGAGGCAGTGTTAAATCTGTGATTCATCAAATTGAGTCCGAGATGTTGATTAACTGGATTCATATTAGATGTATACTGATATTAACAACAGTAATATTATAATTGATCAGTATATACTTTTGAAGTGAGATCCTATCTAACTAAGTCACTTTTCCGCATGCCTGAAATCCATCAACAGTCAATGCAACATGTCATCAATACCAATGACATGCGCTTCGCAGATGATATAATGCCCATCACAGAAACAGCAAGACGTAGCTTATGCTTGACAAATTAGAGATAAAAGCGGGCTTCTAGATGAACACTTCCAAGACAAAAGTCATGCATACCATTTTCGCAACCAATGATCAAGTTATCCTCGATGGCGAGAAACTGGAGGATGTGGAGGAGTATATCAACCTGGGACGCCTATTGAACATGCAGAACGACCTAAATCCCAAATTAACAAGACGTCGTGTGGACTGGGCGTCTTTCTCATCCATATAAACAGCACTAGACCATACCCATGACCAGAGTCTGCGCGCTTCTCTGTTCGACTACATTTCTCACTGCAATGTATTATGCGGCAGAACCGTGGTCACTTACAAAAGAAATGTCCAAACTCAGAATTACCTAAGCCTCCCTCCAGAGACGTATAATCGGCCTCACGCTCTACCACCAAAGTTTGAAAGGCCTTCACAGCACCGACATAGGGCAAATGCCATTGGTGAAGGATACAGTTACCCACGCAGACAAGGTAAGACAACGCTGGGCTTGTCACCTGCTTCAGAGAACTAATGACCGTTGGAGCACAGCGACAGCAGTCTGATACCCACTAGACAGAAAACGACGGAGGGGAAGACCACCTACGCGTTGGTCCGACTCGCTCGAACTCATAAACTACATCCACGATGCTACAGACGTGAAACTTATCACCCATTGTTCCACCGTGGCCTACCCAGAAGACAATAGAAGCGAAGATGAGACCCGCAGCGGCGTAACTGCCTCTGAGGAACGGGTCGTCTAATAATCCTTTAATCAAGTAGTACTTTTCTGAATGATTCTGAAGGACAATAGTATAGAAAAGTGTAAATTAAAATGAAACAACTAAAAAAATTAAGATCATTCAGTACTTACATACAAATTCAGAAATAATTATTGTAAATATACGTATTTATACATTTATTTTTTGGGATTATTTGCAATACCATTTGTAAACAAAAACATCAAAAAATACTGTCATACGAAATTGTTTCCACTGCTGGGATAGTCGAGGGTTTTGACTCCTTCGCCAGTGCTGTCGCCACCTCGTGTGCTGGCTATGTTTGTTTATTTCACTCCCAACAGAAAAACAACATATGCCATACCGGGGATTCGAACAGCTACCCTCCTTGTCGGCAGCCTTGTACGACTATGCTAATAATATATTATTTTTACGTATTGTAGAAGAATATACACAGCAGGTGGAATTATTCATGATCTTGAATGTACTAGTGCGTAACTTAGAAGAGTGAGGGTGTCATTACTGATTCAGATTGATCTCAGTAATTCTAAGCAGCTTCTACACGGTTTGTCATTCTGTCAAAGACCTTAGATAAAAGAATCTCATTTGCACATCCTTACAAAGATGTACATCATTCTCTGCCTTTGGCGACGTCTAGATCTGATCTTGGTGGTTATAACAGATTACATCAACCATCAATTAATCTTTATGCATTCAATTGGCCAGACAGTTCTCCACTCCTGGGGTTTCTAAGCCGCAAAGTCGTGTGGGATCGAGATATGTGGCATAATTTAGATGTATTTTTTAAGACCTAAGATTGGTGATGATACTAAGAGGTTCAACCTTCCTTTGATAAATGTACGCCGCTTTCAACCACAGGCAGTCTTTGTGGCTATATCACCGCGTCAGTCATTAACAGGTAGCCGGTATCCAGTCATAATCTCTTGTGCAGCGCAAAATAGACATGATTTTGAAAAGAACTGCAATGTAGATTCAGTTATCAAGGACAGCGAAAAAAGACACAAACAAAATGTTTTTGACGAACGAGTTTTTCCAACAGTAAGGTTGTCCTGGGTTCATTCCTCAGTTGAGGCGGTAATGTTTTTTTCAGACCGTAATGGCTCCCGGGTCGACCCAGCCTTAAATGGGTACCGGTTCAGTCCAGGAAGTAAAAGCGGCAAGGGAGAGGAGATGGCTACTGCCCTCATGTAGCTGAGCCTTTGAAATGTAGATCGCTAACACCTCACACCCCTACGGCAGTAATGCTATGGGATACTTTACTTTACCTTTACTAAGGCTACAATTGAAAAATTGAACAAACAAGTTTACGTTTGGATGCCATTTGAAACATACGTTCAGTCTAACTGACAGCAAATAAACACGATTTGGTCTGAGATTATCGAGTAAATTGAGAAAAAGCGGAAAATACAAATTGATCATCAAATTATTATTAGTTGTTTAAATGTAATGAAAATCAAATACAGTTGTACAGTATTAATTAGCCAAACATCGCGGTTGGTCGCTTTAGTCAGAAGGTCAATGCTTCCGCCTCTCACAGTAATGCACGGAAACGGTGGGCGACCGAATCTCGTGAGTTTCAAGTGACCCCTGGTCTCAAGGGAGGTAAGACCAGACTGTCTTCATCCCGAGTTACCTCCAGTAGTCTCCACCAATAGTCTTGCCACTGGTACAATGTAACTCTAGACAAGAGTGAGATTGATGACCAGCACATATTCTTTCTCACTATAATCTAAATACAGCGCACATTATTAAGACAAAACCGTCAGTTGTTGTGGCATCATCGCTTGCGATGGGCAATAACTTTTATTAGCCAAACAAAGATGATGGAAAATGCATCTTCCTCTTCTGAGATGATTGCTCACGTTGACAATAAAGTCGAGTGTGCCTTACAGTCTTCTTCTTCTTCTTCTTCTGTTTCTTCTTCTTCGTTTGTTCTCAATCTCCCGCTACCAAACGCTGAAAGGGCTTAAGTACCAGAATGTAGTCAAGAGAACGGAATGCGTTGTTTCGTAGTTTACAGCTTGACTGCGATATTTGCACCTTTCGGTTCAACACATGCGACTTCAGCACAAATTTGTGAGTACTGGGTTAGCCTTCCCTATTCAATCACTTCTCCTTATCCAGTCAGCTCTGCTACAGCCTGTTATCCAGGATCACCACGTGGAGGTGTAGAAGGGTCTTGGCAGCTCTGGCACACTGGACCTGACGTTGGCAGTCAGCTATGGGTCGCTGAGCACTGCATGCTCATGTACTGCTTAGCATCTTCACCTCCTTTCGTTCGGTTTGCCCTTCCTTTGGAATTTTGAGTGACGTTATGGCTGACAGCCTTTGAAACTTCACGACAACCCAAGCAATGGGAATATAGTCATACCAGATAGTTTTAAAAAAATTAATTAAAGGTTGAAATTACATCAGTCAGTAACACGATTTTGCTACGCATATGGTTTTTTGCTGCATGGCTATTTCTACTGCAGGTCTTAAGAGCTTCTATTCCTGATGTGAAAATAGTTGAGAACTTGCCTTGTCCCAATTTATTTCTCGGATTTCCACTTGCATTCATCCGTGAAGGGTGGCATTTGTAACTGACCCAATTGTACAGACACGTAATTATCGCCCTTGCACACTTCTGTTACATGCCTTGTATTTTTCTTTGGACCCCTTACATTTTCTTACTTCGTTCTGGGAGTCCATGTAACTAGAAAGGAAAAGGGATGGGGGCGGTTGCAGTTGGGCAGAACTGGCTGGATAAATAGGCTTTGGTTTGCTGTGTGACAGCACTGGGTGTTTGGTGTTAGTTCCTTTGAGTTTGTCGCAAAGTTGTATCTTGTCTACCCTTAGCTTGACTATTCATTCTATTTTGTATTGGATGGTTCAGGAGTCTCTTGTATTTATCTCCCTACTGAATTACTTGTATATCTCGTCTATCATTAATCTACTGGGACCTGTTAATGTTTCAAGTGCCGCTATAGGTATGCACTTCATGGTGATGATGTGCATGCATACATACATACATGCATACATACATACATTACATACATACTTTACATACATACATACATTACATACATTGCATGCACACATACATACATTACATGCATACATTACATGCATGCATACATACATACATACATACATATATACATACATAAATACCTACATACCTACATACATACATACCAACATACCTACATACATACATACATACATACCTACTTACCTACATACATACATACATACATACATACATACATACATACATACATACATACATACATACATAGAGAGAGAGAGAGAGAAAGACTCCATCTACAGACTACAGACTTCATCATGGCGACTGGCCTGCAGATATAGCATGACCTAGAGATCCTAAACACAAACAAACAACAGCGACAGAGAGATAGACAGTCAGACAGACATACACACATATACTGTTCTCATAATGCTTCATACCTTTCTTTTATAAGATCCCCGTCTTTTCTATACCTCTTTGCACATTCCGTGTTTCTAAATCGAAGAAATATTTTTTTAAGAGTTTAAGAAGGGCAAAACTAATTGATTTTCAGATCATTTCCACATTTGACAGTGAAGCCATTTAAGTAAGCTGCGGTGCTTCTGATAGGGATCAACCAGCCCTCAGGAATGTTCAGCGTCAAGTCGAGTTGATAGAGTGGGCAGGGCTCTAGATGAGCAAGGTTCAGACGCTTGGATATAGCGCCTAGAGAAGCATTTGGGAAATATGTGCCTCGAACCTCTCCTTAAGCGCTCGATAGCTTTTTGTTGAGAGGTTAGCGAAATACAATTTTGGGAGTGTAATTAACGAAACGAAGCAAAACCTTGAAACATAAATTTTAATGATTTATTTATTCGTTTTTTTTTTTTTCGCTCCATGTGAAGGATACGACCACTTCTACATATGACTTCGTTACATGATGCTATATCCTAGTATTAGCATAGTTAGTTTCAATAGCAATAGTTTTAAATGATATGCTAGCTATTCTCATGTACAGCCTCCTTCAGTGTTTTGATAAGGGATTATTATAAGTTATATTTTTACAGTAGACCTTCCCTTGTTCCCCTGGCAGCTACTCTATAAATATGTCTATTCAAGTGTGTTTTGGGAGAGGAGACTGAAGTCTGGCCAAGCAAAACAAACTGATAAGACATGTTTGTTATAGTTAGGTGAAAATACTGACCAAGACCAAATCTCACGTCCGTTCAATTATCTATGCAAACAGGATGTTTCGTGGCAGTCTTGACTAACGAAATGAGGATCGACGTTATCCCCGTAGTAGTGAACCATACGCAGATGAAACCAACCATAGCACAACAGCCTGGAGAACCCAGCTCGGGATGTCTGAAAAAATGCTGCATCTCGCCACTTAACAACTTTTAAAGAGTGCACAATAAAGCACTTATTCGTTGGCATTCAATAACAACAATAAAGAGAATGTAATTGCTACTTTTCCTCTTCGTTGTTATCATCGCAGTATCGTCTTCTTATTAATCATCATCTGAACATCAGCCTTATCATCTGAGACTACTCATCTACTACTAATAGTAAGCGTCCTTAAAGTCAGTCCGATCTTTTGCTTGGTCTGCAACCCTTCCTGGAACAAGTGCTTTTTAGCCCAAAAATAGTTTATACCTAGATGTCGTCTATTGGTTTGTATGTCTCATGAGCTTTGATATAATGGCAAAGACTAACTGCGTTTGACAGTATCTTAAACTAACGGTCTTAAAGTCGGCACTATAGACGGGAATGAGGTGGTAAAGACTAAAATCCATTTTTATAAGGTGAATATTCCCTTCCTTGCTGTCTTTCCTTCAGTAACAGTAAACCAGACACTCATTTTCAGCGGGGTCGTCAGGAGCTTTTTGATAATAGAGATCGTGCCCAGTACCTATCCCTTGAGATGCAAGCGCTCTGTAACTCTGCTACTCAGACACTCTCAAAGAAAGTTAATATATCTGTACAATCAATCAAACTACCCTTTACAGCTGGGTCTACTGGGTACGGTTGCCATGATTAGCGACCACTCTACCATTCAGCTACTCAGACACTCTCAAAGGAAGTTAATATATCTTTACAATCAATCAAACTACCCTTTACAGCTGGGTCTACTTGGTACGGTTGCCATGATAAGCGACCACTCTATCATTCAGCTACTCAGACACTCTCAAAGGAAGTTAATATATCTTTACAATCAATCAAACTACCCTTTACAGCTGGGTCTACTGGGTACGGTTGCCATGAAAAGCGACCACTCTACCATTCAGCTACTCAGACACTCTCAAAGGAAGTTAATATATCTTTATAATCAATCAACCTACCATTTACAGTTGCGTCTACTTGGTACGGTTGCCATGATAAGCGACCACTCTACCATTCAGCTACTCAGACACTCTCAAAGGAAGTTAATATATCTTTACAATCAATCAAACTACCCTTTACAGCTGGGTCTACTTGGTACGGTTGCCATGATAAGCGACCACTCTACCATTCAGCTACTCAGACACTCTCACAAGACGCTTACAGCCGTGTATGTTTCAGGCACTGATTTATAATTGTGTATGTGCCTCCTGATGTGTTGGTGAATACCTTCCGAACAATCGAGAAGGGTGAGCAGGTATGTTGTAATACTAATGGCGACCACTTGCAGAATTTATAATTAGCTCATTATGCTTCTTACACACCAAGGTATATATAATGTTCGCTTAGGGGTCTGAGGCTGGTTGCGTCAGTGGGCCCCATCCATGACCCACAGCTGTGGCGTGGTTCCAGGCGTTGTTCAGGACGGAAAAGGAGGCTGTTTCTGTTCGGGGACGGAGTCTTCTGCGCTTCCAGCCGGTCGTGGGAAGAATGTTGGCGCTGAGAAACGACGTGTGTAGTATCTTGTGGGCAGGGGTTTCATTGTCCAATCGTAAAACATGACCGAACAAAGAAACTCGATGCAGGTCAAGTGTTTCTGAGATTGGGTGGAGACCTGTTTTACCAGAGCGCTCAAAGTTGCAGATGTAGTCATGCCATCGGATGCCAGGATACGCCGCTGGTTGCGCATGTGAAAGACTTCCACTTCTTCTTCTTCTTCCTGGTTCATCTTCAGACCTCAACTTCAATTACTCTAACGAAGGCAGCAGTCGACTCAAGGCTCTGCACGCTTCCGAACAGCTTCTCGTGGAAGGACACTCAGGTCAAGTCAGATCATCCCGTAACCGGTGAGGTCGTTGGGGCACACATGAAGACATCCTCCCACCACCACGTCACCCTTCTCTGTCAGCGGCCGCTGCCTGTGCATCTTCTGGTCGGAGATTGGTCCATTCTTTTATGTTGTCCTCCCATCTCTTTTTGGGACGGCCTCTTCGTCGTCTGCCTTGCACCTTTCCCTAGAGGATCGTATTTGCAAGACCATTTGATCTCGATATGTGACCGTACCAAGCGAGTTTCCTTCTTTTGACAGTTGTCAAGGGGTCTTCAAAAGGCCCTATTGATGTTGTAATTCTATCTCGTTTTTACTCAGTTGTAACTCGATCTTTCTACTTGACCTTCGAAAAGTCTTCGGAAACATCTCATCTCAAAGGCCTGTATCCGGAGAATTATCACCTGGTCTCGCCTGGAGAGTTGATGGTAGGCATCGTTTTCTATGTGGCCAGGGTTGTCTTTTTTCCATTTTGCCCTGTACGTTGCCCTGATGAATGCTTTTGTCTCATTGTATGGGATTTCTGTATCACTCTGCTGCAGCATTCCTCCCTCTCTGGCGAGTCTGTCCGCCTCCTCATTGCCTGGAAAGCGCAGTAGGCTGGTATCCACTGGACTATGCTTTCTTTGAAGCACTGGGACATGCGTTCGAGAGAGTCTGTCAGAGCACCGAGTTCATTCTTGTGCTGGTTCTTGTGCGCCATTAACACTGCGAGGGCGTCTTGTTTTTCTGCCTGCTCCTTATGGTCTATAAGGGTTTCAGCTGCTTGCCCAAGGGCACTGGCTTCGGCACTGAAGTTGCTGCAGCATCTTCCAGTGGCAAATGCTGCTGAGTATACTTTGCTTTTTAGTTTTATAGTGATGCCTCCTCCCCCGTTTCCGATGCCATCTTTGCTGAGCCATCCGTATAGGAGTGTGTCCAGGCTGTTGGTTGAATTTTTTGGTTGATGTAATTTGCAACTATGTTTTTTTTTTCTGTTCCTCTGTGACTTTTTGTCTTCGATGTTGGGGATATTGCATATAAGATCATGGAAGGATCTTCCTTTCCAGAGGCAGCGGATGGAGCATGCTGGTATTGGCTTTATTTTTTCGTTTAAGAGTGCAGCATTGTGTTTAATCTTTTCTTTTGCCTGTACTGTAAAATTTTCTGTTTAGCCTACCGCGGCCCAGCCCATTTAGTATGTGATGCATCGGGTGGTCCGTGATTATTTGAATTGTTCCGCATTCTGTAGGATTCTGCAGTCTCGGCGGTCTTCCATTGGCTGTAGCCAAGTCATAGCTTCTGTGTCGTTTATTTGGGTGGACTTCAAGGCTCCTGTTATGAAAGTCTTCTACATGTCATGTTTCAGCAATGTCCAGGTTTAGGAGCCGTACAGCAGGCCTGGGACTACGCGGGACTGGTAAATGCGGATTTTTGTCCCAATGAAGAGATTGCATTACTCCACACACGTCGGTGGAAGGGCATAGCGGACGCAGCTAGTCCGATCCGCCTTGACATATCAGGACCGCTGCGCCCATCGGATATCATGCTGCCGAGATAGATAAATTCGTTGGTGCCTACCGCAGTGCAGTATTGAGTTTCAATACCCTGTGGTACTGTATCGGAAACGAGGTTCTGAACTTTGGTTTTGGCCCAAGCTATAGACAGGTCTAGGGAAGGCGTTTCACTGTTTAACATTTCCAGAGATCGCTGCAGCTCAGATCTGTCCCTGTCGAAAAGGACAATGTTGTCCGCTTAAACAAGATCAGTGAAGATTGATTGATCAATAGCTATACCCTCCTGATGCACCCTAAGGCAGTCAAGAAGCCAGTCGACTGCCCGGAAGAATACGTCGGGGGCAAGAACACATCCCTGTCTGACACCAGAAGTCGTGGGGAATCTGTCAGAGAGAGGGCCACCCAATCGAATGTTGGCGCCGGTGTCCTTGTGTAGCTCCTTGATCAGGTTCAACACGATATGCCCATGTCAAATTTTATTAAATTATCGTATCGGTTTACAATTTATAAGGGGAAATTAGGAGCTGGTAGCGAGGGGGACAATTTCTTCTTCTTCTTTTTCTGCGTACGCAGTCAGACAGTAACCATTATTTTTTCGAAAAAAGCGGCGCTCATCCTGAGGCTGTCGCCACTGCCATAGAGCTTGTCTTGCAGTTCCACTGGTGATGGCCACATCTGCTCTCTCTGATCCTCGTATGTCGGGCAGTTCTGCAGCAGATGTTCAGCGGTCATTTTACCAATACCGCACGGGCATTCGTCGGTACACCCTATCTTCAATTTGTTGAATAGGTGGTACCTCAGTCTATTGTGGCCAGTGTGAAGTCTGAAGACAACGACCTGCTCTCTTCGGTTCAACTGGTAATTGGCATCGTTTTTATTGTAACCAGTATGTTCGGTTTCCCATTTGGTCATGTATCTGGCTTTGATAAGCCGTTTTGACTCTTCGTACGTCATACTGGTATCTGTTTGTGGTAGTCTTGCACCTTCTTTTGCCAGTCTGTCTGCCTCCTCGTTGCCTTGGATGTTACAGTGTGAGGGGACCGAGTGGGACAATTTAAATTTCTCTACTTAACAAACAACAACAAATATTACGAGTTCGATCTGAATCATAGATTGGTTAGATTGTTCTGAAGTCTGATGTGTCGGACCGAAAGGTGCAAATATCACAGTCAAGCTTTCAATTACGACACAATGCATTCCGTTCTCTGGACTACATTCTGCTACTTAAGCTCTATTCAGAACGTGGTAACGGGAGATTGAAAACAAACGAAGTCAAGTCATATACAACAACACAGTCTTGACACGCTACAGTCTATCCAGCTGAAATATGGTTACCTTTTTTACAGTTAGGGTGGGCACGGCACCGTACATAATTCCTTTGACGATCGTTTACTTAATTTTCTGGGTTATTTGTTTATAATAACCTCAAAACAACATGAATTATGCATGCTTGCATAATCCTTTAATTGAATTTTATAAACAGTGTATTACCAGTGATATTTGGCTCTAATGGTATTGCCAGGCAGCACTAAAGACGTGCCAAATTATACAACAACAAAACAATTAGTGTGGAGACATGACTGAAAATCGACCAACACTTGGGCTGTTTTCAAAAACCGATTCGTGTTGCTATTTAGAAATGTGGGAAATCAACTTAACCGATTAATGGCAGTAATTGATGCACATGTACATAGACAGACACAGAAGTATGATTGGAACATCGTCGTCTATAATAAAGATGGCCATGGTTGGAATGTATGTCACGCCGCATTTAAAATTCAAGTGAGCCTGAGATATGACTATTTTAAGTTGAACAATATATGTTGTTTGTGTCGCAATACGTGTCCCGAATAAGACCATGCAATCCTGTATAGCTTGTGATGTGACAATGGTTAGTTTTCTCTCCACGTGTGAAGTTGGGCGCGTGGGGAGCTTTAGTCGTTTTTCCTGCACCAAGTGGCTGCACAATCACTCTAATGTGACAATATGAAATTCATGTTGGCCATGTATCTGACACATCAACAATAAAAGATGCAATAAATCATTCAACACCACTTCTATTTTTTACCGTTTATTTCAGATATAAAATTTAGTGTCAAAATTATTTACAAAAAGAACAAATTTGTCCCTTAGCGAATTGTCTTTAGTTGACAACATAAAATTATCCTTATTTAAGTCAGTAGCAATATTACATTCTACATATAATATATAAATGACACACCAAAACTACACAAATAAAATTGATAATGGGATTATTTTACCATTGTAATTTTTATACACATTATGCATTTTAACAATGAATTTCACACCTGACACAAATAAAATAGCCCACATTTAAATTTAACGTGTGTCCTCTTCTTTGTGCAATATATTATCTACACAAATACTGGCATAACGAAGGTTTCAAAGCTATATATCACGTAAAACACAAACCTTATTGAAATACGAGTGTGTAAAAAGTCAGACTGTGTGCTATATTATTTTGAATGTGACTTGACACTTCACATACACTAGCATCTAAAAATCACTAGATTTTCCTTTTTTAATTCAATGAGTTATCGTTTGTTCACAATTGAACACACCTGAAGTAGATATGTCTCTATAACAAATTTTAATTCTAAAATTTGATTTATAGTGCTCTTGTTCTATACCAATCGTCAACATTTATATCAATCAGTCATGGGTTAAATAAACTTTGTTGACATTTATAAACGAGGTACCTTCAAAAAGTTCCCGGAAGTCGACTGGTGTTTGAATGAACGATGATATTATGGAGAATATATATCTCTAAGTTGGTAGTGATCTTGACGAAATGACATAGCAGACGTGACTTTCACATATACTGTCGAACAGAAGTTATGGAATTTTATTTGTGCATAGTCGGAGTTGAAAATGTCCTTGATTGAACAACGTAGAAATGTCAAATTCTGTGTTTTTCTGGATGTCACCCTCAGAGTCGCAAACATTGCCTAATAAAGCATATTGGTGATACCGCAAGGAAGAAATCAAAAGTATTTTAGTGGCACAAGCGTTTCCGTGAAGGTCGTGGTAGTATCGATGATGATGCACGTAATGGACGACCGTCAACCTCCATCAACAATGAAAACGTTGAGCGTGTTCGAAACGTTGTGTGTGCTGACAGAAGACTTAGTGTCGAAAAAAATAGCCTCAGAAGTTGGAATATCAGTTGGAAGTTGCCACATTATTCTCCACATGAACAGTGTTTGTCAACATATAGTTATCCCAAAATGTTATCTCCTGAACAGAATTAAACGAGATTGACCCTGGCAGGAGACGTAATAACAATGGCTGATCAAGATAGCAATTTTCTCAACAACATAATCACAGGAGATGAGACCTAGTGTTTTGTTTGTTTGTTTTTTTTTGTTGTACAACCCTCAGACAAAACGGCAGTCCTCTGAATGGAAATCTCCCACATCTCCCCGGACACAGAAATTTCGTTTGGACAAGAGCAAAAAAAAATGTATGTTAGAAGTTGTTTTTTTTTTATTCCCAGAGTATTGTCTATCATTATTTCATTCTTCAAGGCCGATCAGTTAATAAGCAAATGTACGTGAGTACAAAAATTAAACTACAGAACTGAACCACAACGAAACAGGCTCCCAATCTAACATTAAAAGATGAATTATGACAATACTTTATTTTATTTTCTATTATTTACAAATCATGGGTTAAAATATTATGGCATTTATTCGTTACATACATCAATAAACCATTCCCCTGTTGGATCACGAAGACCTAGATATTGTCTAGCTAGCTGCACGTCGGCTGTGTAGCAGTGCAATTATAGACATTTCTGTGTTTAAAAGCGACAGCAATCTTTCGTAAAATGGTTGAATTCTCGGTCAGATTCCCTATTAATGGAAATATACTTATGGTGCGGATGATTGTTTCTTTCGCCTTTAAATGAACTTTTATGTACTGCATCCGGGCAAAAATTAGAAGTATGTCAAAAACAAACGTACAAATGTTTAACATATCAAAACAAATTTATTTACCAGAGAGATAATGTTAACTGAAGCGTCTGATATAGCATCTCCTTGTTGTAGAGATCGCCGCAGAATTCACTGTTCGACTTGCCGCTTAGAAGTTTCCATGCCAATGGCCTCTCCTACATTATTATGTCCCCAGCAGTACCTTCATGACGGACCCCTGTTTCTTACAGAGCCTGCTGTGGGGCGCGACCGAGTACCCGGTGTTATAACTGGGCAGGCAGATTGGGATCACTAACCTTGGTTGGCAGCCAATCTAAGAGAAGGTAAACTCTGATTCTAAACCCGGGTAGACGAAGCACGTTAGCCTGTTCAGGCAGTTCGCCTAGGAGAGGAGAAACTCTGATTTTAAACGTGGGTCCCAGGGAGTTCCTGGCTAATCGTGTGACAATGAAAGTAAATTCGGATGTCTCGAGTAACTAGCATCTGCGGGAAACGACTCCACTGCATTATGGAAACGTCGGGAGAGGGTAGGGCGTCGGGAATAAACCTAGACAGAAAATCCTGAGTGGTAGCACCTAAGGATGATGGTTTCAAAATTGCAAACTCATTCCAGCAGCTACGACAGCTCCAGCAGCTGAGCTGGTGCCAAATTGCCATGCTTTGCATTTCTTTGTATTACACCAGTGAAGATCCTGCAATTTGGGCAACCCGAGGTCTCCATATTCAGCGACCAGGCTTGCGACCTGAGAGGCTACTTACAGGGTGCCACGCGTATGATATACAAAAACTGAGACGCCTATATCAATGTTAACTTATGTATACTGAGTATGTAATACTTCAAGTAGGTTGGATTTTTCAACCCAATTTTTAATTAATAGTTAATCTAAATAATTGACTAGTGGCTGCATCAAAATTGTTTCTTCTAATTCTTCTTCTTCGTACGCTGTCAGGCGTCAACTTGAATTTGTTCGAAGAAAGCAGTGGTCATCCTGAGGCTGTCGACACAACCATAGAGCTTGTCTAGTGTTGCCACTTGTTGATGGCCACATGTGCTTTCTCTGGTCCTCGTATGTCGGGCAATTTTTCAGCAGATGTTCAGCGGTCAATTTCCCTGTGCCACAGGTACATTCGTCAGTGCCACCTATTTTCAATTTATTGAATAGATGGTACCTCAGTCTGTTGTGGCCTGTGCGGAGTCTGAAGACCACGACCTTCTCTCTTCTGTTCAGCTGGTAGTAGGCATCAATTTTTGTGTAGCCAGTATGTTCTGTTTACCATTTGGTCATGTATCTAGCCCTAATAAACCTTTTGGACTTTTCGCAGGTCAAACTGGAATCTGGTTGTGGTAGTCTTGCACCTTCTTTTGCCAGTCTGTCTGCTTCCTCGTGGCCTTGGATGTTACAGTGGGATGGAACCCACTTTACCATTCCTCTTTTTAGAGCGGACTGCTGGCATAGTTGACAGAGTACTGCTCTTTAATCATTAAGTTCAGTATTTTTCTGGCTTTTTAGTGCTGTAACCACGGCAAAGGCATCTGTAAACAGGACTATCTGGCTTTCAATGCCCATCGCCTGTCAGCATTGCTTCTACTGCGGCCTTCAATGCCTCTGCCTTGAAATTGCATGAGAATTTTCCAGTTGCCACTGACAGTGTTACTTTTCTACCATTTGGTAGGCTCAGGAATACCCCTGCCCCTCCATTCTGTGCTGTGTTTGTTACAGAACCGTCGGTGTATGCATGGGTCCAGTCCATGCTTGGGTAGTTTTCCGCTATGTAGCTCAGGGTTATGTCTCTCCTTTCTTGTTCAGTCTGGCTGTTCTTGTTTAGAATACCTGATATATTTTCTACCACCTCCGGAATGTTATGCTGCTTCCATGTGGTTTTGCGTACAGTAGGGATGGGCTTTAGGGTTGTTACTGTGTTCATAGGGTCTTCGCTCATCTTTGCTTTGGCTATTTCTGCAAAGTTTCTTCGCTTTAGTTTCCCGTTTCTAAATCTATTTAGTCTCTGTTGCATTGGATGGTCTGTCAGTCTTCTGAGTTTCTCTGCTTGCTGCTGGGCTCTGCAGTCTCTTCTGTCGGTCATGGATTGCAGATTTGTAATCTGTTCAAGTTCTACAATTGGCGTTGACTTCATGCCTCCTGTTATGGCTCTCATGGCTTGGTTTTGAAGTTTGCTAATTTTATCAAAGTTCCCCTTTGCTGCTGTTGCCCATGCCGCAATGCCATACTCGAGAACTGGTCTCACTCTTCCAGTGTACAGTTTCTTGAATATTCTTTCGTCTGCTCCCCATCTTGTGCCATCAAGTTTCCTCATGACTGCCATTCTTTGTCTCGCTCTCATTCTTCTTCTTCTTCTTCTCCTTCTTCTTCTTCTTCTTCTTCTTCTTCTTCTTCTTCGAACGCTGTCAGACGTCAACTTGAATTTGTTCGAAGAAAGCAGCTGTCATCCTGAGGCTGTCGACACTGCCATAGAGCTAGTCTAGTGTTGCCACTGGTGATGGCTACATGTGCTTTCTAGGCTCTCATTCGGTTTCTCCGATCCGACTTTTCCATGTCATGCGCCGATCAAAAGTGACGCCCAAGTAGTTTGGGTTGTCGTTAGGCCGCAGATATTTCCCGTTAAGACTTATTTTGGGTTATAGGGTTTATTTGAAAGCGAGAATATTGTACATGTTGTTTTTTCTTCTTTTATTTTGACCAGCCATGATTTCGCCCATTCCTCCAACGATGTTAGGGCCTGCTGCATCCCATTGTTTGCTACGGTGAGATTTTTTTCAGAGGTCCACATAGCCAGATCGTCTGCAAACATGGAGCTGTGGACTCTTCCTGATATATTCTCTCTGATGTTGTTTACATACACCAGAAAACGTGTGGGTGACAGTACTCCCCTTGGGGTACTCCTTGCTCCAGTGCCACCTTTTTGCTCATCTGCCCTTGTACTTGAACGCTGCCTGTTCTGTTTTCAAGGTAGTGGCTGATCCATCTGTACATTTTCTCGCATACTTCACTTCTTCGTAGCTGGGCTTTAAGTCCCTCTTTCTACACCTTGTCAAATGCCTTCTCTAGATCCACCCAAACCGCTACTGTATGCTTTTTCTCCTGGTAAGCATCCTCTCTTTTCTGGGCTATGAGAGTGATCTGGTCCTCAGTGTATCTGTGCTGTCTAAAACCTGCTTGCTGTGGAATTAATATGTGTTTTGCTTCCAGGTGCCACATCAGTCTGGTGTTTATCATACGCTCCATCAGTTTTCCTACACAGCTCAGTAGACTGATAGGCTTGTATCCATTTGGATCTGTTCTATCTTTTTCTTTCTTTGGTACTGGTATAAATACCGCATCTGTCAATTTCCCTTTTCCAGCTTTGGTTCAGGACTGAAAGTAACTTCCTCTTTGCTGTTTGTCCCAACCCCATCATCATTTCATTTGTTATCCCATCTTTTCCGGGCGA
Organism: Ariolimax columbianus; assembly: GCA_036924085.1. Lineage (NCBI taxonomy): Eukaryota > Metazoa > Mollusca > Gastropoda > Stylommatophora > Arionidae > Ariolimax > Ariolimax columbianus. The sequence continues at coordinate 56,089,883 of JAVGWX010000001.1, forward strand.
TTTCTTTTTCTTTAAAGTTCTCATGGCCTCATCCATTTCGTTCATTGTTAGTTTTGCCACCATTTGCTCCTCTGGTAACATCTTCATGTTGTCTTAGCACTTTTGTTCTTCACTTATATCTGTATGCCTGTCTGTAAGGACATCAATGTGGTTTGCTCTGGCATAATGTTCTATAAAGTCGTTTGCTGCTTTTTTCCAGTAAGCATTATGTCGCCCTGTTTGATGGTAATTTGTTTATTTGATGGTGTTTCGTCGTTCATGGCTCTAACTAAATTCCATAGTTTGTTCCCTTCTGTATCTATATTGAGGCTTTCTGTTTTTTTTCCAACTGTCTCTTGTTATTTGGTTTAGTGTTCTTTTGTATTTCGCAGTGATGGCCTTGATGACGATATTGGCTTCCATAGATTGCTCTCTCTCTCTCTCTCTCTCTGCCATGTTCCTAGCATTTGAGACCTCATCCTCAGCTTTCTGCAGTTCTTGATTCCAATATGGCTTGTAGTTTTACTTTACCTTGCCCCTCTTGGGATGGATGGTTTTGGTGGCTGCTTGCAGTATTGCTTTGCTTAGACTTTCCACCATCGGTTTAATATTGCTATTTCATGTGTTGATAGTTTCACACAGTCCATCTGTCAGCATTGCAAATCTGTCCCAGTCGGCTCGTCTGTAGTTCCAACGTGGCAGCGGTTTTATTTCCTGGGGCCTACTTCCATATTAATATCTAGCATAATTGGCCTGTGATCTCTACCTGCCAATTGGTCGAGCACATGACGGTCTATTTTGTCTATTGTGAATATCCCCCGTGGAGAAAGCCAGGTCTGGAATGGAGGTGGAATGCCATGTTCTAGAATAGAAGCTAGGGCTGTCATCTGGCCTATTGACAAGATTGCAATTTATGTCTATCTCCCAGTCTTCCACTTCATCCCCTCTGCTGTCTGTGTCTGTATATCACTATCTCTCAGAGTGGCTGTTGAAGTCTCCAACCACTAGGCAGCTGGAGTCCTTGATTTCCATACTCGAGATCGACAGGTCTTTTTTGGGTGGGCCATATAGGTTGAATATTAGGATTTTCGTTTTTTGTGTCATTGTGTCGACTCCTATAATTTCTGCTTGTCCGGTGTGATTTAACTTAACTTAACGTCTTTATACTGGTTTAGAAGACTTTACAGTTACAGCTACTGCGCAACTTGGTATGCAGTTACGTGTTAGTATCAGAACCCCTCCTTTATGACCTTCTCTATCAAGTCGGAAGGTCTGGTATCCTCTGATTGTGAATTTGTGGTTGTTGTTGAGTTGGATACATGCCACTTCTATATTGCCTTCGTACAGGCGATTTGTTAGGGAAACCTTTTTGTTTAGGACTCCCTCCCCATTCCACTGTAGTATTTTTATGGTCTTGAGTTTTCGGTCAATAGCTCTTGCCCCATCTCCTTGTGCCTTGACTCCACAGCACATGGGTGGGTGACCACCAGTAGCATTGGGTGGGCCCCTTCGAGGCGTGGAGCCCGGCACTCTCACTGCCTGGCGGGACTCCACATGATGAGCACCATACTTTCTTCTTTTAAGTTGTGACGTCGTCATATATCGATATACGTTGCACTGTTTCGTTAAGCCTGTGACCCAGTGCATCCGATTTCAACAGGCGTTTCTGTAAGGTTGCCTTTGGCTGTCCCCAGCCTATCTGCAAGGTAGCAGTTGTTTGTGGTCAGAGTTGTCTCTCTTAGGAAAGTTGTCTTGCAGGAGTATCGAATCTTCCCCACTCGTGTCTAAAGGGTGTGATGATGAAATGATATGATGAACTTATATACTAAATTTTCAAGTATCCCGGAAGAGAGGCCGTCCAGTGTGTCTGTGTCTCAGGATCGTCACGTCCTGTCAAAAACGTAGCATATACATACGAGTGGGGTATCTCCTTGCTCCCTTTATTTTCTCGGCTCCTCTGCAGTTATGGTACGCCTAGCATTCTCCGCCACCTGGAAGGTTGTCACAAAAGGGCAGAGGTGCAATGTCCGCAGGCCTGCATCTCTTCTGCGTCCATTGGGATGACTGATAGAAGACAAAAATAAAGAACGAGGCAGGAATGTACTTAGCCAGGGGACAAGCCCTGTTCATGGCACGGAGATTTTGTTCGTCTGATATGCGAACATATTTCATGATCGAGGGCTGAGTCTCAACAGTTCGCAGTGAGGTGGCTGCTCTACTGCTTACGACACCCCGACCGAGGACTAAGTCGTCTACAAATGATTTCAAACCTCCACGCCGCATGGGGTGAGTATCGGACAGCTCCCGGATCTCTTCGATCGGCGGGTCGGCAGAGACCGCTTTCTGCGGCTCGACTAGGTCAGGCTAAGACGCGAGCCCCAGGTCCAAACCATACCGTTGCATCCCGTCGTAGTGGTGCTAAGAGTATCGTCGCTTATCAGGTCGGGATTCCGGCTTAGAGGCGTTCGACCATAATCCCTCATGTGGTAGCCTCGCACCATTGGCTTATCAGCCAAGCACGTGGACCAAGTGTCAGAAACCTGCGATTCCTATCGGATTGAGCAGGATTACCGTAGCAACGACCTGTCATCAGTAGAGTAAAACTGACCTGTTTTCCGAGGGTCTAATTCCAGCACCCGTTCCCTATTTGACCCAACGACTCAAAAAAGAGCTGTCAGTCAGTCAATCATTTCAGTGTCTGGACCTGGTGTGTTGAGTCAAATTTAACCCGCAGGCACCACTACTGGTGGTGCCTTTCCGTCAATTCCTTAAAGTTTATGACTCCCGCTTACTGGGAATTCCTCGTTCATGGTGAAGAATTACAATCCCCAATCCCTAGCACGATGAAGATTCAACGGGTTTCCCAACCCTTTCGGGCCAGGGAGGCATCCACGCTGATTCGGCCCCGGACATCTAAGGGCATCACAGACCTGTTATTGCTCAATCTCGTGTGGCTAAACGCCATTCGTCCCTCTTAGAATATGCGCCGGCGCATCCTGGGACCGGCGAACTATTTAATAGGCTAGAGTCTCGGAATTAACCAGACAAATCGCTGCACCAACTAAGAACGGCCATGCACCACCACCCACCGAATCAAGAAAGAGCTAACAATCTGTCAATCTTTACAGTGTCCAAACCGGGTGAGTTTTCCCGTGTTGAGTCAAATTAAGCCGCAGGCTCCACTCCTGGTGGTGCCCTTTCGTCAATTCCTTTAAGTTTCAGCTTTGCAACCATATTCCCCCGGAACCCAAACATTTTGGTTTCCCGTAAGCTGCTCGCATAGTCATCGAAGCAACTCCAGCGGATCGTTAGTCGGCATGGTTTATGGTCAGAACTACGACGGTATCTGACCGTCTTCGCGCCTCTGACTTTCGTTCTTTATTAATGAAAACATTCTTGACAAATGCTTTCGCAGTAGCTCGTCTTACGTCGATCCAAGAATTTCACCTCTAACACCGCAATACGAAGGCTCCCGTTTATCCCTGTTAATCATTACCGCCAGTTCCGAAAACCAACAAATAGAACCGAGGTCCTATTCCATTATTCCGTGCACCATTATTCAGGGAGCCGAGGCCTGCTTTGAACACTCTAATTTTTTCAAAGTAAACGCGCCGGCCACTCGGGATGCTCAGCGAAGAGCACCCGCGGGAGAGAGCCGGCAGACGGTAGGGCAGGAGACAACGGGCAGTGAACCGGCGCGAGCCGGACCGCCCCCCTGCGCCTGAGATCCAACTACGAGCTTTTTAACTGCAACAACTTTAATATACGCTATTGGAGCTGGAATTACCGTGCCTGCTGGCACCAGACTTGCCCTCCAATAGATCCTCGTTAAAGGGTTCAAAGTGTATTCATGCCAATTACGGGGCCTCGAAAGAGTCCCGTATTGTTATTTTGCATCACTATCTCCCCGTGCCGGGAGTGGGTAAGTTGCGCGCCTGCTGCCTTCCTACCGTTTCTCATGCTCCCTCTTCGGAATCGAGCCCTGATTCCGCGTTACCCGTTACAAACATGGTAGGCACGTCACGTACCATCGACATTTGAAAAAGCAGACATTTTAAAGATGCGTCGCCGGCACATGAGGCCATGCGATCAGCACAAAGTTATCCAGAGTCACCAGTGGGGACGGCCCAACCCGGCGAGGGGAAACGACGATTGGTTTTGAACTAATAAAAGCGCTCTTTCCGCGAGGGTCGGGGCTTGATAAGCATGTATTAGCTCTAGAATTGACACAGTTATCCAAGTAGGATCGTGTCATCTAAGGAACCTCGACTGATTTAATGAGCCATTCACGGTTTCACCGCGAGACAGTGTGAACTTAGACATGCATGGCTTAATCTTTGAGACAAGCATATGACTACTGGCAGGATCAACCAGATAGCTGTCGGAGACGGACGAACCACACACACATCGGTCGGATGGATGGATGTGTAAAAATCCTCACGAGGACGGCCGCACTGACGGACACACTGACGGACAGACGGTTGTTCCGTCCCTCACTCCGTCGACCTAGGACCGTCTGGACACGGCCCGTACACACACCAACTGACCGACCGGGCTTGCTCGGGAAGGGATTGCAGCGCTCTGTGCAGAACGGATCCCAACGGCCCCGGCGATGATTTTCACTCGGACTGGAGACGATTTTTGCCTGCTGCCTGCCCTTCTCCGACCGGTTGGTCGGGCGAGGACAGGGCCTTTAGGCACGATTCCTGCTTTCCAATTGCCGGTCCCAAGCTCATTGCGAGAGAAGGACCTCGAGCAAGACGAACTGTCGAGATTGGCTATACTAGCTAGCCTTCGACGAACCTCACGGACTGACAAAGCTTCTCGATATGGACTACAGCAACGCACCGTTACTAGCGGTACGACACCACCAAACCTGCCCCGCTCGATAGTCGGGGTGACGCGGGCGAGCTTCGTGGGCAAGTCCGCGCTCTCATTCCGCCTGGCGGGATTCAGATCGCTGTACGAACACCGGATGCGCGCCAATCGAGCCACCGAGAGACTCGCCCCAGATACTGCTTCAAAACAATTTCCAACAATGGCAGACTTTCAATAACAAATGAGGAAGACAACTCCCACAAATAAATTTCAATTTAATTGTGTCGCAGTGACCGTTGAAATGAACATGTCATTCCACTTCACACAATCAATGCTGTAACACTTCATCGCTGACAGCCGTATCTGCTATGGGTAACCTTGACCTTCTTTTCATACTATTTCAACTAGTTATTTTTATTATTACTGTTTCTACTGCTACTGTTACTATTACTACTACTACCACTACTACTACTACTACTACCACTCCTATTGCTACTACAGCTACTGCTACTGCTACTGATGACCCTATAACTACCCCTACTAGTAATACTAGTACTACTGCTGCTTTTACATAGTACTACTGCTACGACTATTACTATTACTACATCATAAACGACAATAACTATTGCTATAACAACTGCTACTAGTGCTATTGCTACAACTACTACAACAACAACAACAACTACTACTACTACAGCTACTACTACTATTACTGCAACAAAACTACTACTACTACTGTGGAAGAGAAATAATTACCGAAATCAAGGTTAGATAATTGTGTTATTTTGATCATATAACAAGACATATCTCCTTGATGAAGACCATACTGGAGGGTAGGGTGGAAGGCAGTCGTTTAAGAGGCAGACAGCGTTTTAAGTGGGTGGATAACATCAGGAGATGGACGGCAAACATTCTCTCAGATTGCACCATTACAGCAAGAGAAATAGCACACTGGAGATCCATTGCAACCGACATTCGATGCGGAGATGGCACTTGAATTGAACTGAACCTTATGAAAATGGGTAGAATGAACGAGTTGACGTCTCTGTCTATAAGTTCCACAGAGTTGAAACGTTGGGTATGGTTAGTGATGACATTCTGTGAGCAATCAATGACCAAATGAACTAGTAATTCACAGACAGTAGAATTGTTTAATCAATAGTGAGTCAAGCAGAGACGAGTGCCTGCGAGGACGACACTGGGGTTCATGCAACACTCTTCACTATTTACCGAGAGGGATTGAGAGCCTATGTGAGTGGAGATAGTGCAGTGACATCGATTTAGAAGCGAGCAGAACAAAACCTGATGGACAATATGTTTCCTGTTCACTATTTAGCATAGGAGTGCCGAAACAATGTCCTGCTGAACAGTTGTACCGGATCATTGTTTGGAGACCGAGAACGTACTTGTTAGAATATGAAGGTAAATCAACTAAAAATGAGTGAAAAGCTGAGTAGGAAGCCAAGTCAGATAAAAATGAGTATAACGAGTTTAAAAGTGAGACTGCCAGAGTGAACGTGGACGTTGACAGGTGGGACAGGCCATAGTGGTGGGGTTGTTGAGTTTATTGGCGAGATTTTATCTGACATGAATTCTCCTGACAAGCTAGATAAGTGGATGGTGTCGAAGAGTCAAGAACTGTTATACAAAAAGTGTTTCAACAGCATGACTTTGGACTTATGAAGTTTGACAAGGATACTGCAGAATCTTCTTCTTCTTCTGCGTACACAGTCAGACAGTAACCATTATTTTCTCGAAAAAAGCGGCGGTCATCCTGAGACTCTCGCCACTACCATAGAGCTTGTCTTGCAGTTCCACTGGCAATGGCCACATCTGCTCTCTCTGATCCTCGTATGTCGGGCAGTTCTGCAGCAGATGTTCAGTGGTCATTTTACCAGTACCGCACGGGCATTCGTCGGTACACCCTATCTTCAATTTGTTGAAGAGGTGGTACCTCAGTCTGTTGTGGCCAGTGCGAAGTCTGAAGACAACGACCTGCTCTCTTCGGTTCAACTGGTAATAGGCATCGTTTTTGGTGTAACCAGTATGTTCGGTTTCCCATTTGGACATGTACCTGGCTTTGATAAGCCGTTTTGACTCTTCGTACGTCATACTGGTATCTATTTGTGGTAGCCTTGCACCTTCTTTTGCCAGTCTGTCTGCCTCCTCGTTGCCTTGGATGTTGCAGTGTGACGGAACCCACTGTACCACTACCCTTTTTGGTGCGGACTGTTGGCACAGTTTGCAGAGTGCTGCTCTTAAGTCATTAAGCTCAGTGTTTTTCTGGCTTTTTAGCGCTGTGACTACTTCGAGAGCATCTGTCAGCAGGACTATATGGCTCTCATTTTCACTGTGTGTTACCATTTCTTCCACTGCCGCCCTCAGTGCCTCTGCCTCTGCTCTGAAATTGCTCGTGTACTTACCAGTAGCGAATGACAGTGTTATTTTTCTGCCATTTGGTAGGTTCAGGAATGCTCCTGCCCCTCCGTTCTGTGTAGTGTTTGTTACAGAACCGTCGGTGTATGCATGGGTCCAGTCCATGCTTGGGTAGCTTTTCGTTATGAAGCTTAAGGTAGTGTCTCTCCTTTCTTTTTCGGTCTGGCAGTTTTTGTTTGCAATACCTGGTATATTTTCTACCACCTCTGGAAATATATCCTGCCTCCAAGTAGGTTTTCGTACAGTAGTGATGGGTTTTGGTGTTGTTAGTGCGTTTATGGGATCTTCGTGCATCTTTGCTTTGGCTATTTCTGCAAAGTTTCTCCGCTTTAGTTTCCCAGTTCCCAAATTGTTTAGCCTCTGGTACATTGGATGGTCCGTCAGTCTTCGGAGTTCCTCTGACTGCAGCTGGGCTCTGCAGTCTCTTCTGTCGGTCATGGATTGCAGTTTTGTAGTCTTTTCAAGTTCTACAATTGGCGTTGACTTCATGCCACCTGTTATGATTCTCATGGCTTGGTTTTGAAGTTTGTTAACTTTATCGAAGTTCGCCTTCGCTGCTGTTGTCCATGCCGCGATGCCATACTCGAGAACTGGTCTCACTCTTCCAGTGTACAGTTTCTTTAGTATGCCTTCGTCTGCTCCCCAGCTTGTGCCAGCAAGTTTCCTCATGATCGCCATTCTTTCTCTGGCTTTCATTCGGTTTCTCTCAATCTGACTTTTCCATGTCATGCGCCGATCAAATGTGACTCCCAGATAGGTTGGGTTGTCGTTTGGCTGCAGGATTTTGCCATTTAGGCTTAATTTGGTACTTTGGGGTTTTAATGAGAGCGAGAATATTGTGCACGTGGTTTTCTCCTCGTTTATTTTGACCAGCCATGAGTTCGCCCACTTTTCCAGCGATGTTAGGGCCGTTTGCATCCGATTTCTTGCTATGGTGAGATTCTTTTCAGAGGTCCACATAGCCAGATCGTCTGCAAACATTGAGCTATGGACTCTTCTTGGTATATTCTCTGTAATATCGTTTATATATACCAGGAAGAGTGTGGGTGACAGTACTCCCCCTTGGGGTACTCCCTGCTCGAGTGTCACCTTTTTGCTCATCTGCCCTTGTACTTGGACTCTGGCCGTTCTTTGTTTGAGGTAGTGGTTGATCCACTTGTACATCTTCCCACAAACATCACTTCTTCTTAGCTTGACTCTAAGTCCATCCTTCCAGACTTTGTCAAATGCCTTTTCCAGATCCACCCAAACAGCTACTGTGTGTTTCTGTGCCTGGTAGGCATCTTCTATCTCCTGGGCTATGAGGATGACCTGGTCCTCAGTGGATCTGTGCTGTCTAAAGCCGGCTTGCTGTGGAATTAGTATTCGTTTTTCTTCCAGATGCCACATCAGTCTGGTGTTTATCATCCGTTCCATCAGCTTGCCGACACAGCTCAGTAGGCTTATGGGCCTGTATCCATTCGGATCTGTTTTGTCCTTTCCTGATTTTGGTACTGGTACCAGTATTGCATCTTTCCATGCCTGGGGTACAATACCCCTTTTCCAGCTTTGGTTCAGGACTGATAGTAGTTTTTTCTTCGCTGTTTGGCCCAGCCCCATCAGCATTTCGTTTGTTATCCCGTCTTTTCCGGGAGATTTCCTTCTCTTTAGTGTTCTCATAGCCTCTTCCATTTCGCGCATTGTTAGTTTGGCCATCATGTGCTCTTCAGGAGCCGTATTTATGTTTTCGTGCCCCTTTAGCTCTTCGCTAATGTCTGTATGCTTATCTGCAGGGACCTCGATGTGGTTTGCTCTGGCATAGTGATCGACAAAGGCGTTTGCGGCTTTCTTACCTGTGATCAAGTTCTCGCCTTGCTTGATAGTAATACTGCAGAATCTAATCCACCTGATGCGTTGAGAACAAATAATAAAGTTCCGTTCTTCTTCTTCTTCTTCTTCCTCGTTCATCTTCAGACCTCAACTTTAATGACTCTAACGAAGGCAGCGGTCGACTCAAGGCTCTATATGCTTCCGTTCAGCTTCTCGTGGAAGGACAGTGGCTGTTACCGAATGCTACTTCTTTTGTCGGTATACAGTGGACAGGACTGCAAAATATGTTCTGCCTTCATGGGGGCTGTGCCGCAGGCACAAAGGGGGGGGGGGGGTATTTCCTGTCAACAAAGATCCGCTCAATGAACACAATTTGGTGCAGGAGGAAATAATTTGGAAAATGAAATGAATGAGACGAAAAAAAAGGAATTCTAACAATCAAAATGACATAAACAAGTCTTTCAGAATTCAAGAACTACATTTTACAAAAGAAAACTTTAAGGTGAGGAAGGCATCTGAACCGAACGCGATAACACATGAAATGATAACACACTTCGGACCAACAGGCAGAAAGCGATTCATGCCCCGTGTAAAGCAATCGTGGACCTATGAATCGTTTCCTAAGAATGGAAGGATGCATAAATAATGTCAATCCTCAAGAAGAGGACCACCGATGGATAACAAAACAAGATACTGTTCAATCAGTCTCCTAAGTTGTCTGGGGAAATCAAAGGAAAGTCTGGCAAACAATAGGCTGCTCACTTTCCTTGAGAAAAACTGAATCCTAAACCAGTTCTAGTATGACTACAGAAAATATAGAAGTAACGAAGACCAAACGACTTTTATAGTCAGGAAATTGAAGAAGCTTTCAGAAGAGAGGTTAGTTGCTACCTACTTTGACCTTACCAAAGCTTTCGATAAAGTCTGGAGATGAAAGTACTAAGGCTAAAGCTAGTAGTATGCGGTATAAGGGGACATATGTTGGAATGGATCAACGATTACCTCCCATCACAATGTGCGAGAGTCAAACTGGAGAACACAAGAGGAAAAACGGTCAAATTACATGTGGCCGTTCTCTAGAGAGGTAAACTATCTCTTACTGTGTTTGTCGTCTCGCCAGTGACTACCAAATCTGTTCGAACCACATATCCACACGGCACTCCATATAGAGTGTGTAGCCTAGTCGACAGTAAACTGGTTTGGAGCGTGCTAGAGTTCGAATTCAGGGACGGACAGGAAAAACAATCCGTGCCGTAGTTCGTGTCTGATACGACCGATTCTCCAGTCAACATAATTGTAAATGGGTACCTGCCGCAAGATTTGGGGAAAGGAAAAACAACAAGGAAATGAACTGGCCACCGCACCTCTCATTGGCTGTGGCATAGCAAACGAAAAATTATCTTCATCCCCGACGGCAACTGTTGACATGAGACTGGCATTTTTACCATGCGGACAACCTGGCCAAATAGATCCAAGCTGAAAATACTGAAACGGTTAAGGCAAGAATGCAAGAAGCAATCAATACAGTAAAATTATGGCAGATACACGGCGTTTCAAAATAAAAGAACAAGACAGTCAACACTTTTTTCTTTCTCGATCAAGCCAGAGCGGATCCAACTATATCTAGACAACAGTCCTCTATCTAAAGAAAACAATTCTACAAACCTGTGAATAAGAGAGGGCAAAAGATTAACATGGGACCCACACATAGAAGATACCAAAAAGAGAGCTACATTCAGACTGATAAAAACAACTGATTGGGGTACAGATGCAAAACCGGTCAGACAAATTTACACCGGAATGGGTGTCTATGCAGCGACAGCACAGACAAGCCTACAGAAACTAGATAAGGCACAGAACATCATAATTACTGGAGAAGCACTCCAATCAATGAAGTGGAAGCGCGAACAGATATCCAAAGCCTCGAGAGCGCAGAGAAGGCCAAATACTAAATTCAACAGAAAAATACAAACAAGTGAATTGACATTTCATGCAACGAAAACGAATTAAGAAAAGAAATACAATTCTAAAAAGAACAAGCTTAAACCATTTATCAGAAGCTCTCCTAGCAAAGAACAGTGACAGTATATCAAAAGAATAAACAACATGGAAAAGCACACAGGTTACAGTAACTACCAAGGTATTTTTAAGTGCTCAACACTGAACACGGGAGTTTGATATCATTACCCAGGTTATTTGGTTGGTTGGTTGGTTGGTTGCTAATGCCCACAATGGGTTGATAACCCTTTTGTGAGCCCTGAAAAGGAAGGACCTTGTGGCAGAATGTAGTAGCTTTCCCGACATCCTGAGCGTGCTGATGAAGTGGACCAGGGTCCTCCAGAAGGTTGTGCAGTGCTTGGTTTCATCTGCGTATTACTCACTGCTACGGAAGACACATCAAATATCACCTTGTTAGCCAGACTGTTGTCCTCGACAACAGCCCGTTTCCAGGACGACCAACGAGGAGATCAGGTGAGGGTCTTGGCCAGTATATTTCTCCTGATCCCGGCTAACATTGTTTGATCAGTGTATTTTGTCTGACCAGAAGTTAGCCTCATCGTCCCGTCACTATACAGAGATCAAGGAAATTTTTATCAGAAAATCCACGGGAAAAAACCACGGTCGCCACCGTTATTTGAACCTACGACCTCCGGCGCTCGAGGCAGACACCTTACCTCGAGACCTCCTAGCCACCTTATTAAGCCCTCCTCCCCGCCTACCCCCCCCCCCCCCCCCCGCCGCTCCCACCCCCCGCCAACTTCACTATGGAAACAAAAATACCAAGCATTGATAGAAAAGGTGAAGAATAAGATTTTGCAATGAGAGGAAAGACCCTAAAATATATAAAATATATTAACACCTTCTATCGTCGACCCATGTGGACCTATGTCTAAACAGAAGGACCATCAGAAGAAGCAGTGGCGAAAGGAGAGACGGGACTTATCAACTACTGCAGGATGGGATCGATATAGAGATACAAAGTGGTGCGGGAAATCTTCGACAAATTTAAGAACAGAGCAACAGTCAATAATCGAAGTCTCCAAATTACTAAAGGGTTCAAAGAGAACAGTTCAACATATTAGTATTTGGTGGGCGATTGCCCGCAAATCCTATAGACCATGCAAAGGAATCCACGAGATAACATAGAAAAAGAACTGATCTGTCAGCCAAATAGACTATCAGACCACAACAAAATCACTCTTCGGTGGATCAAAGCTCACTACGACATTTTGCGGTTCTCCCTGGGCACATGCTGTTTAATAGCAGTCTAGCTAACGAGGTTAGGGGCCAGCGTGTTCTATGTAGTAGTGAACGTCAGGCAGATGAAGCCAATCATAGCACACCCATGTGAAGGGCTGTAAACAGCCTTTATCAGCACGCTCAGGATGTGAGGAAGGCTAATACAGCCTGTTATCTAACGCTTTTTCAGGACGGACAAAAGAGTAAACTTACTTATTATGGAATTCAACGACAACAAAAAGTGAGATTGTGTTATAAACACTAACAGTTAGGCTTGATTACACATCTAACAATTTAGCAATGTAAACCAAAGCCGAAAATACCAAGGTAATGACTAACAGGAAAGTAGAAACTGAAGAAATAGATAACTGTTATCTAAATTAGGAGTACAGGAAGCAAATACCAGGAGCAACGAGCGTACAATCAACAACAGATGTCATCAGAAAATGCAATCTGAAACAATAAATAAGAACGGTAAAAAATGCTTAAAAAAAACGAATAGCAAATTAACGCAAGCATAATATGCGTGTGAAACAGAAACTTTAATTGCTGAAATGGAGCGGTAACCTTAGCAACGGAGATGAGATGTTTAAAAACCGATTTTCTAAATAACACTTAAGAACTATATTTTAAACGATATACAATGCAATAGAACATCAGCTAGGGTAAAGCCTTGTTGGAAGTTGTAAAACCATCCAAGCTCCAATAGTATAGCTTTGTGCAAGATCGAATAGGCTACGTAACACGGTAACACCCTACTCAAAGGAATTCTACCGATAACCAAAGTGGGAGGAACACTTAAGCTGCGCTGGACAGATAATCGGAAATGGACGGGCAAACTCTCGAGAGACATTCTGGCGATGGACGTGACAGACAGAGGATCTGTTCTGTTCTGTTCTTAAGAATCGACTTCACCACACTCCGGGGATACTCGTATGTGATCAGTCTCTCTCTCAGCAAATAACGAAGGGTGTTGGTTCTAATTGTTCCTGTAGTTCGATGGTTGTACACACATTCTAATCTAGTCGAACAGTTTGATTTCTACGCTTTGTGGTGTGTGATTTGTTGATTTGTCTTAGTGCTTTTCAACCTGGGCGCTGCCCAGGGGCGGATCCAGCTATGGGCGCGAGCTCCAAGATTCCCCCCCCCCCTCGCCTCTATGCGGAAAATTTGGCCGCCCCCCTCCCCCTGGACGGAAATATCAAACTATAGGCCTTCATGAATCAATGCCATCAGGAACCTGTCAACATATTTTGCATTAACAAACTGAAACCAGCACTAACACAGCATCAAGACCTCACAGAGTACGCCTAAGTATATATCCGCAGTGTATAGCATAATATAATTAGAGGTCAAAGTCCGTTTTAACAACACACCAGATATACTGGGGAGACAGATTTCTCGTAATTGCAGTAATTCTAAGTTTATATTGGCGGTTGGCTAAACTGAAAGTTAGTCCTTCTAGTAACTGTGCGCTTCTAGAGACTGCAAGTGTTCAATTTGCTGCCACTGTATTGCGTTTTATTATAGTTATCTTCACAGATTGGATTTACGACAAACGATTATTAATTGTTTTCATATTAAATTATAATAGTATGTAAATTACTGTAATGGATGAGTCAGCCGGTGGCGGTAACCATGACAATAAACAACAATCAGTTAACAGATGAAGTGGAGCGTCTAGGCGTAAATTGGCGAAGAAAGCCAGTCTCAAGGTAGAAGCAATTAAATGTCTTAAAGTAACATCATTTATGACTAAAGTAATTCAATCAGTTGAAGTTCCTGCTGAAAATAAGCCAGTATATGACGATCAGCACGCAGCTACAAGTTCAAATAGAAGCCGACTGAGGCTGAAACACGATCATCTCCTCGCTTGCAACTTAAAAAGCAGACTGATTTGAAATGTGTAGAAGTGGAAGAACTTAATAGTAAGACTGATCTGGAATTTGAAGCATTTGCTGAAACACAGCTTGCTGCAGACACTATCCAAGAACCACGTCTGCCTCAATCAGAATTCCATACAGATCTAGAACTCTTCACAAATACAGATTTAAGCACAAGATTGATACGAAAATTGTGTGAAGTTGGACTATGTCAACCAGGTCTCAATGAACCATTTAAATTTTCGACAGATGAATTTGGAGGCAAGTTTCAAATTTCTGGATACACAAAAAGTTTTGGAAAGGGCAGTATGAAAGAGGAGAGAAATTGGCTTGTCTACTCACCAACAAATGAAAAGGTGTACTGCCAAGCTTGTTGATTATTCGCTGAATCTAAATCTGAAAATTATAGCAAGGAATGGTCTGACCCAGATTCATGAGTTTTCAATTGGAAGAAATGTATGGAAAACATTGTTAAACACGAAACTTCTAATCAACATTAAAATGTAATATGCCAATATTTGCTTGCTAAATATCGTGTTTCAAATTACAAAACTAATATCTGGTTTGATCAGTCAGGAGCGTCGGCAGGTCGAAAAAATGAGAAGTTTTGAAACGAATGATAGACGTGACTCTGTTCTTAGCAAAATAAGGTTTGGCATTCAGAGACCACAGAGAACATTCTTCGTTGAGTGATAGTAAATAGCAAAAAATACTGGACATTTTCGTCAAATGTTTTCTTTATTAGCCAAATATGATTCAACTTTGGATAATCATCTAAAATTTGAAAAGAAAAATGAACTGTATTTAAGTCATGATGTGCAAAATGATTTAATTCAATCAGTCGCATCTGAATTATCGGTGACAATTGGTAATGAAGCTAAGTCTGTGCATTTCTTTTCTTTAATTATTGATTCAACTAATGATATATCAGGTATTGATCAAATGTGTGTTTCTTTACGATTAGTTTTAAAATAAGGACATGTTGAAAGATTTATAGGCTTCTGTACACTGGAAAACAGCAATGCTACAGCATTTACTGAGTTCATTTTAATAGAGCTACAAAAGCGAAACATTGATATTACACTGTCAAGGACAGGCATACCATGGCGCCTCTGTGTCGTCTGGGGTTAAGAGTGGCCTTCAAACTCAGATAAATACACTTTCACCTAAGGATATCTGTGTTCACTGTTTTGCTCATGTTTTGAATTTGGTGACCATCGAAGCAATGTCTGTCAACAGTGATGTACAGTTGTTTTTCGACACAACAGAAAAGTTGTATACGTTCCTTACGTCTAGTTTACCACGACTACATACTCTTGAAAAACATATAACATCTCAATATGAATCAACGGTAGATACTCTGAAACGACTTTCTGAAACAAGGTGGGCAAGCCGGAAGCATGCAGTTGATGCAGTTGTTGGATCTTTCTCAGCTATTCTAGCCACTCAAGATGATATAAATATAGGGGAATCAAAAGAACATAAAGGAAATGTCCGAGCAGAAGCTATGGGATTATCTGTTTTGCTAAAGAAATATTCTTTTGTTTTTCTAATGCTATTTCTACAAAAGCTGTTAGATACTATCTTTGTCTTATCAAATTACACGCAACGCAGCAACATTGACATATCCTTTGCAAAACAATTGATCAATGTTGCATGAATAACGTTTGTTGGCATGAGAAGCGATGAAGCTTTTGAAACTCTAAATGTAGCTGTCAATTCATTTATTAACGAAAAATATTCCGATGTTGAAAAGGTGTTCAACCAGAATTTACGGAAAAGCGAATATCAAGAAATAAACGTATGGCAGACGAACTTAGCAGAGATAAAAGGATTGATGATCCAACTACACTCTTTAAATGTGAAACGTACTTTACTTTACTGGATACGCTTGTTACACAAACAGTTGAACAGTTTAATTACTTTTTAAAAATACAGTTCCTTATTTCCTTTCTCTTGATTCATCGCAAATATTAGAAGAAAATTAAGATCCTTTTAGAAGTAAATACGAAATTTACAAAAACGACATTAACCTTGAAGAAGCAATCGCAGAAATTGATACATTCAAAGACGTGTATGCATCAATACATCCATCGCTATCTAGTGAACTAACTCTTAAAGATGTGTTGCCTTTCTTGATTGAAAAGCAGATGGCACAAGTTCTCCCTAATTTGTCAATACTCTATAAAATGTACTTGACTCTTCCTGTTACATCTGCTAATGCTGAAAGAAGATTAAGTAGATTGAAGATTATCAACGATTATTTGCGGTCAACAATGACAAACCAACGTCTTTATGGTTTAATTAATCTCAATTGGACGGGATCTTACTGATAACGTTGACTTTGAAACAACAATAAATCGATTTGCCTCGATAAAATCACTCAGAAAGCAATTCATATAAACTGGTAAGTTTTTTGTTTATTTTATATTTATAAATACACTATTGACACTCATTTATGTTACTAAAGTTTTAAAAAGTCATTGTTTAGATTGTTGATGTTGTTCGACGTATTATTAGATTTGGCGGTTCGGCGCCCCCTTAAAATGTTCTTCTTCCCTCACCCCCACCCACGGCCCCCTCCCCTACCCCCCACCCCGCCCCACGCAACAAAACCTAAATCCGCCACTGTCGCTACCCTCCACTAAAAGGCGATTTTAGCTTTGATGTGGACGGTAGCAGAATAATTACATTCTGTATTTAAAAACACAACCTGCGGAAATTATGGCAAAATAGCAGCAAACCAACAAAAAGTGCAAATTTATGTGAAACTGTGTTTTTCCAGTGGTAGAATACGGCTGTGAAACATTGACAGCTACTCAAACCTCGAGTCCTTCTAGTTGAAATGCTATAGAAAGGTCCTCAGAGTACTATAGACATTCTATAAGAGTTGGGCATAAGGGGGAGAACTGTTTCATAAATGTCATCATGAACAGAAAATTGAAATACTTTAGCCACATCAAAAGACACAGCGGTCTTGAGAAGAACGGTAATAGAGGATTTGGTGATGGGAAAGAGATGCAGAGGCAGACCAAGAATACGATGGCATCAAGATGTCAACGAATGCTTGGGCATAATTCTGGAGCAGGCTGGGGATTTGGTAAGAGATCGAGTTTCCTTCAGACGGGATGTGATGAAAGCGACGTTCTGCAAAGGACATGATGGTTAAAAACATCCCAAATACAGACTCAGTGAACGATCTTTGAGTGTTCTTAAATTTAGATTTGAATAGACGGTAAGGAAAATTAACGCCTCGAAAGTTATAATAGTGGGCGCTAAGTGTAGAAAGGTTAAAGAGCACTGATTTATCTATTGGCGGTATCGTCAAACAGAAAGTAATTTATAGACTTAATAATGTCACTCATATTCACGTCTAGTATTACCATAATGGGTGCTTGTGAAGCCAGAATGTCAGATCTTTCTGTTGACTTAGACTCTTCCATGACCAGGACTGTATATCCAAACCAGCCCATGGAGGTTTTATGCCTCTACAGCTGCCATAAATTCTTACCTTAGCCAGCCTTTCTGTACCTTCCGAAGTAAGGATTGGAACTCAGACAAGAGGACTACTCTTGTTAGATAAATTGTCACCCCACAGTTAAGGTCCCTGCCTCCATCTTCTTTCTCGTTCTGGAGACTGTTGGCCTGTCAGCCCCTCTTCTACTCAGCACCAGCTTGACCTCTCACTCTAAATGAGATACCTGAACTTGAAATCTAAGTACTCAGCACTGTTCTATCTGTATATAAGATGACATCACTATCAAAAGTGTTCTATTTTATCATCAGGTTCGAGCTCTTCTTTTGCATTGCACCACTCAATGCATCCTTATCTAGGCTTGTTATGACTCTGTGGTAATCTGTCATTCTTTCAGTAGATTCATTCTTCTACCTTGACTATAATTTCAACTGAGATCATATGTCAGATTGATCTATCTGCCTGTGCCATTCATGACATCAATCTCTTGATCCGGTAACCCATATAAGATTTGATTTATGCTAATTTTCTCTGGATATCATTGACAGAATTCCTAATATGTGTCGCTTCATTTAAATTTACATTTCTCTAGTGCAACACGAAACCAGTCGCACACCTTCAATCTGAGTGCTTTCATATCTTTCCCATTCTGATCTTGATAGTGTGAGGGTATGCAGTTCCTAATCAGGAACTGCCAGTACAACCAGACGATAGTTTAGAATGCTCTCAGCCTTTGATTACATCTTTGCAAGGTCTAATCGACGTGGTACATATACGACATGCTGCTATCAAATATTACTTCGAGATATGTCAACATATCAATGACGCATCCTTTAAAGGTAATGTCCGAGAAGTCTGGTTTCACAATAGAGTTATCCAAGGAGCAACACAGCATGCAGTTCTTATTAGTATTGATCCAGCAAGTTGAACCTCCGACATTATTGTGAGATTATCTGCAAAGGTCTACTGTGTGTCTCTCGTTTCATGCTTATCTAAGTCAGTCATGTATGTTAGCTTGTCGTCTGTAAATGTTAATGTTCTCCCTGGTCATGTGGATTATGTATTGTGTGAATCAGTGGTTCCCGAACTAAATGCCGCGGAAACCTCGTGTGCCGTGGCTGGTTTAAAGGGGTACCGAGAAACATTCCAATGACACTTAGCCTTCTTGTTCTTAGAATCGGACCATCCATGTGGTGATGTCATTTTTTTAATTATAATTGATTTTTTTGGCGTTCGTCTTATTTCTTTATTCTCCAAGGCAGTGTACGTTGCCCCATGTTTTTATTTGGCGGCTGTCGACCCAGTGCATTCGACTTCAGCCTGCATTTTATGTAAGGGTCTGCTGCCTCCTACATTTTCTAAGGGTTTGTTTCCCCCGGGTAACGGCCGGTGCTGTGATGGGGATCGAACCCAGCACCTTCTGGTTGTGAGCCGTGTCACTTAACTACTAGCCAACGCCGTCCCCACGAACCTTGATCTGAGGATGAATTAAACCAGGAGGGGGGGGGGGGGGAGCGGGTGGAAAGGGATGGGGGAGGGGGGACTGCTGTCAAATGTACCTTTGTCTAACAATACTAACAGTCGCAGAATCCAGCACATGTCGGAGGATCTCAATTAATGAGAAAAAATAAAAGAGAAGGAATTTGCGTTACAGTTGGATGAGGTGCGGACAGTAATGAGGATACATTTGTTTTTTACTATGTACGGTTCATAGATGGAATGACATTGTGGAAGACATACTCTTTTGTAAAATTATCGCTGCAAGTACAAAGGTGCAAGATTTGTTCGAGATCTTTGTCCTATTTATGGTTGAAAATAATGTGGAGTGAACAAAGTGCGTTTGTGTCTGTACTGATGGTGGTCGCTCGATGTCCGGTCGTTACGGAGCGATGCCGGTGCTTATTCGAAGCAAATCTCCGTATTCACTATAGACCCATTGCATCATTCACGAGAAGCATTCGCATCAAAGTATCTAAGCCCTCCACTTAATCTGCTCTTACAATGTGTGGTAA
This sequence comes from Ariolimax columbianus, assembly GCA_036924085.1. NCBI lineage: Eukaryota > Metazoa > Mollusca > Gastropoda > Stylommatophora > Arionidae > Ariolimax > Ariolimax columbianus. Next base: position 56,109,535 of record JAVGWX010000001.1, read on the forward strand.
ATTTTATAAAAGTTTGGCCAGTGAAAGCCAGGTTCTTCAAACAAATTGTGAGGAAATGGGAGCAGAATACACGTCTCTGTTGTCATTCTGGCCCTTTCGATGGCTCTCTCGTGGCAATGTATTGTCCTGTACGTGTCAATTTCGACAGGGAATGTACATTGTTCTTAAAGAAGAGAAACATTTGATAGAAACACATTTTTTGGTTAAACTAGCATACTTGTGTGATTTTGGTTAAACTAGCACACTTGTGTGATTTTGGTTAAACTAGCACACTTGTGTGATTTTGGTTAAACTACCACACTTGTGTGATTTATTTGAAAAGTTAATTGGCTTGGCTTCGTTGGTTCCCAATTTCTCGCTACCAAACCCTGACACGGGCCTAAGTAGGAGAATGTAGTCCAGAGAACGGAATGCGTTGTGTTGTAGTTTACAGCTTCACTGCAATATGTGCACCTTTCGCTCCAACATATCCGACTTCAGCAAGCATTTTTTTAGTACCGGGTTAGCATTCCCTCTTGGATCCCTTCTCCTTAGCCAGTCGGCCCTGTTGCAGTCTGTTATCCAGGATAACCGCGTGGAGGTGTAGAACGGTCTTGGCAGCTCTGGTTTACTGGTCCTGACACTATCAGTCAGCTATGGGTCGCTGACCACTGCAGCTCATGCGCTGCTCGGCATCTTGATCCCCGAAAAGTTAAATGCGTTGAATCTCTCTCTGCTAGTAATCAACGTGCACGTTTTGATATTGGTTGAGAAGGTTTTAAATTTCATGGAAAGAAATATAGCTATGGAGAAGAAAACGAATGAAGATGGTGGTAAAGATTGTTTCCCGTTGTTGCTACAGTTTAGTTTGTGGTCGCCAATGAATTTGATTTCTCCAGCAATATAAACTCTGTTTTCAAATAACACCAATCACAGCTTATCAACTGGTTTCAAGAAGATAATATCGACAAATATTTATGGATTCAAGACCTATTCAGAGTTAAAAGTTCCATCTGAACTTCTTTATGTGGAAGAAGACAATTTTATTTACCTGTCCTGCGACAGTATACCGAAGAGAAAATATCGCAGAATGAAACTAATTACCTTTTGGATATCAGTAAAAGATTAATATCCGCTGCTAAATGGTAAAACTTTGAAAATCTGAACTCCATTTGTGACGTCATATTTGTGGGAAGCTGGGTTTGTCAGCGGTCGCTGTCATAAAAAAGGAAGTATCGTGCAAACATTGATGTGGAACAGGAAATGAAAGTTTGTGTGTTCAGTTTGATTTCAAAATTTGAGAAAATGTGCAGTGAACAACAGGTGTTTTCAATGATGTGATATTCAATATATGTACTGATTTACTTTTTTATATAAACTGTTTGTGAATTTGAAGCAAGTGTTTCATTAGATTGTTTTTTTTTTTTTTTTGCAGTTAACCTACCTAGCCACATCAACTGTGCACTGAAAGTGTTAAGTAAAAACTTGTACACTAAGTGGGCCGAGAAAAGCTAGGGAACCATTAGTATAGAAGGTGATCAGCACCAGTGAAAACGCAGAATCTTTGATCAGGTTGGACATATTCGTATCGGTTCTGAAATTCAAGATCTCAAGCGAAGTGCAACTGCTCTCCACATCAGTGGAACTGTCCTCCACATCAGCGGAACTGCTCTCTCCGTAAGTGCAACTGCTCTCTAGGTCAGTGGAACTGTCCTCGATATCAGCGGAACTGCTCTCTCTCTCCGTAAGTGCAAATGCTCTCTCCATCAGTGGAACTGTCCTACCCATCATATTTTTCCGAGTTTGTTTGCGGACATCTCAGACCTCTTTGTCAGTCTTAAGTAAACTGCCAATTAAAAAAAAAACCAAGGCTCTTCCCTTCATCTGTCTTCACGGGAATCTCTGTAGAATTTTAAATAGTATAAATTATTTGGTTTTTATTATTCTCATTCATCTTTCCATGTATGTGACAGAACTTCTGATGCGTATTATTATTAGTGATTACACATAACTGCTATTAATTCTTCCATCTCATTTTCTTATTCCCTCGAAAGGCTTTTTTGTCTCACATTCATGTCACCAACCTCGAACATTCATATGCCGTCTCTTTTGAGCTTTCTGACACTCTTTTGAGCTTTCTGACACTCTTTTGTTGCCACCTCCCTCTTTTTCCATGACTGTTCTATTGTTTAATTCCAGTAGTGTTGTAGGACCAAATGTGATCTACTCATCTAGTGGTCTCTGCGCCCGATAATCTTGTACATTTTATATAAAGCATTGCTGCGGTTATGTTTACAATGCATAAAATAGTAAGATAATATGACTGCACGATATCGTAGGTTACGGGAAAGAAAAACAAGACGCAGAATAATAATAAGAACAAGAGGAAAAAGATTAAAAGCGTGACAGGAGAAGGAATGGATATTTTTTTATTGGAAATACAAACCCGACCGCACACCGTTTCCGCTTATCACCTGCTGAAACAAAATGGCGGACTGTTTACGTAAATAAAGAACTGTCAGAAGTGCACTTGATTTTACTCCATAATAAGTTTGGCAAGAGACGAAACATGGATTCGCTTGTGTAGTATATGTCATAAAAGAGTGTATCATAAAGATTGGACATAATTTAAACAGGAAGGTAAATACAATGCTTTCTGAGAAACTGAATTAGAGTTTGAACTAATTTAATGAAACGATGACCAACAATTATGTCCACCATTGTCCTACTACACTGCTGGAATTAAACAATAGAATAGTCATGGAAAAAGAGGGAGGTGGCAACAAAAGAGTGTAACAATGGACAATGATCAATAGTAGTCAATACTATTAATAATTAATACAATCCGTCAATACTCAATAATAATACTAATAATAATTAATAAAAATAGCGATGAAAATATCATAATAAATAATTATAATCAAATAATATATATAATTATAATATTATATTATTCTATTACTATTATTATTTATCTTGCATAATGATAATATAAATAATAATAATAAAAATATATTAGTATTATTAAATATTATTAGATCTATTATTTAGAATCTAATTAATAAAATGTAAATTTGAAATTCCATGTGTAGCATATCGACATGTCATATGAAATTGAATGTCTTGATTTTTTTTATACAATCATCAATCAAAACATAGACTCTATATTTATTTTTAAAATATTACTATCAGTATTATACTTCATAATAAATTAAAATGCATAGGTCTACAAAGAACCAACCGGACATGACACTTCATTCAATCATTGCGACTCATTGTCATTCACATTCAAGTAAATTCAACAACAGACTTGTGACTGTTCATAAAGGCCAAACCTGCCAACACTGACAACAGACCCAAGACATGAAACTATTGAAATGGCTAAACTAATTTTAATACACTTTTACAGTAGTGGAACAATATAATCAGTGTCGATGAAAGATACTGATCAACTCAAGATGCCCACCCCCACCTCTTCGTTCGGGCTCCCAAAACATGCTATGTCACAACTGTCTGGTCAACAGGGTGAAGATTGGGGTGATCTTACTAAAGAACCTTGAATTGCTGCTTGCACTACACTCTACACTAGTCTACAGTACAACTATGAGAACCTTTGTGCACCTTCCATACCTGTCAACCACGTATCAGCACTGCTCTGTCTTAACCATTTTTAATACAATCCATAATTAGTGGAATTTACAGTAAGAAACGTCAATGTAAATATAAAAAGGTATGCAATTTCAAGACTCCCTCACTCCCACTCTCCATTCTCCCTCTGACCGTATGAAATTTGTTCTCACCTATCACCCTCAATGCGCATCTGTCCAGGATATCCTATTCCGCCATCTGCCTATTCTTCACTCTGATCCTGCCACTCGTAAAGTTTTTCCTGATCCTCCCCTTGTCGCCTACAAACGGGACAGAAACCTGAGGGACTTGCTGGTCAGTAGTCGGCTACACACCAGCCCTCATAGCCTTCCAGGCACAAGGCCATGCCAAAATACACGTGGTTGTGTTACTTACCCTCATGTAATCCTCTCTCGCTCTATCACCTTTCCTAAAGCAGAATTATTCATCAGAGAGGGATTCACATACAATTCTCATAACCTCATCTATTCTATCATCTGCCGCCAGTGTGGTATGACATATATTGGGGAAACTGGTATGGAACTACGTGAGCGTTTCCGCCAATTGCCAGCCACTTCAATAGTCCTGAGCACCGGGGTAAGGCTGACGTTAGTGTCACTGGTCTAGTTTCGTGTTTCTCAGACGATCGTCATCGATTTGCCCTTGAGAATAGACTTATCTCCAGCAGGGGTTGTCTCCAACCGCATGGCATTAATATCTTCCATACTTTTTCTTAAAACCTCATACTGGCCCCCATATATTTGTCTTCCTCTGCCCCTCCCCCCCCCATTTTATTTATCAGTTCTCGCCCCCCCCCCCCCTTATATTAATCTCATGCCCTCCCGGCTTATATCACATTCTCTTTGTTCTCCCACCTGGATCACTATTTGGCCACCATTGGCTTATCCGGCGCATTCCCCTACACTTCTTACGCTCTCCTGGCCACCTTGTGTGTGACCGCTCCGTTTTATTTCCAGTCAGCATCTGGCCCAACCGGTCACATACACAGACTGGGTCCATGATCAGATAAGTTTACCATTTTTTCCTTATATGTTGATTTGTTAGTTCAGTATTGTTGTCCCTGATGAAGGCCTATTGATCGTAACGTAGGTTTTGTTTGTGTTCTCGTCTTGGTGCGGTATCTGACCATACCCATTTTAAAATTTTGATTAAACTCAACCTTAATCAACTTTTACATTTTTTTTCATGTTTTTTTTCCCAAGAAATAGTCAAGAGGTTTAGATAAACAATCAATTTAATATATTTTGCAAATTAATATGTGTAATGTATTGTATCATAATATTTCTTTGATCATAATGCAATTGCAAAAATACTTTCTGGAATTGTCACATCTCTTTTCTCTTATCCCAGACACACCTGTTTCTGGGGATACATGATGTTTATTATTATAAATGCTTGTGAGACTCTTAACAGTAGTTTGCATTTTATTGGTAAGTCTGTTTATGTGAAGGAGTGTCACAGTTCAGATTAGACTGCAAAAATGCAGTAAGGGTCTGTATACTTAGGCTCATTTTGAATTGTGTGAATCTTGTGAACCACAGAAAAGGTTCTATCACAGTCAACATTACTTATTTAGAGGCAGAGAAGTACATACCTGCAGCAGCTCTTGGAACCTTTGAATGTCCAAAGTTGTTTTCATGGAGAGTCCATTTGCTGTAATTGTGCCGGCTTAGTTATATGCCTAACTCATTGCCATGTTGTCAGTTGGTACGGGAAAAGTAACAGAATTATGTGCCCAACGTAATCTGCATCGAGCTATCTTCTTGCATGCAGACTTGGGTATAGTGGTAACATTTAAATTTAGTCATATTTTATTTTGAAGTTTAGCTAATTTAGATTTCCCTGTATCATTAAAGCAATACCTTGTATCACTTAAGAAACCATGAAAACCTGTATCTAATTTGGCAGAACAATATAACTTGACAGGTATGACCTTCTCATGTACACTTCAGGATATAAAAAGAGCTAATTTGTGACCCACCATAAGACCCTAACAAAGAAATGTCATCAAGCGTTAACTCAGCACCAGTAACTTTGAATAACAACAAAAGATACATTCATATTTTATATGAAAAACAATTCAAAAGTACTTGAATCAAATTTCAAAATTACAGAGCACTGGTAAGATGTTTCTAAAGATGGTGCAACTTCTATACTTTTACCCATGTACCTACTCAGTGACTCACTGTTGCAATGTGGAACCTGCCAGTAAAATTCAAAGTTAGTCAAACAAAATTTGTAGATCTAATAAATTAAGTTCAGGTGACATCTCCATATTGAAGGTCAGCTGCAATGGATCTCCAGTGTACTCTATCTCTTGCTATAATTGTGCAATCTGATAGGCTTTTTCCAGTCCATCTCCTGATGTTATCAACCCACTTAAAGAGTTGTCTGCCTCTTGAACGACTGCCTTTCACCCTACCCTCCAGTATGGTCTTCAACAAGTAGGTATGTCTTGTTATTTGACCAAAATAATGTAACTGTCTAACCTTGATTTTGGTCATTAATTCTCTTTTCACCCCCAACTTTTCCAACACCTCCAAATTTGTTTTCTTCTCTTTCCAAGCAATGCAACCCAATCTTCTATATACCCACATTTCTAAGGCTTCAATACTCTCTTCCAACTTGTTATTCATTGTCCATTTTTCTGCGCCATAAAGTAGTGATGAGTATACATAGCACTTGACAATTCTCATTTTCAAATTCTGGTTTATCTGTTTGGATGTCAGTATGTGTCACATGTTGTCGAATACCATCTTGGCCATACCTATTCTCTTTCTGACTTCTAATAAATTAATTATAATATTAACAATATCTATCATTAAAGTAAAAAAATAATGATTTTTAATTTATTTACAGTGGCTATTATTACTATTGCATTTCTGAATTGTTTGATCGGATACAGTCTGCTTTTGAACACTAATGGACATCATCTAAATTGAAGGTAATCCATACTAGTTGACAGAAATAAAAGCCAATCAGATTATATGTAAGAAAATCAGAAAAATGTATAGTTTAATGAGAACACTGAAGATCAGATAAATAGAGATTTTACTAAGGATAGGTTAATTTGATGTGGCCAGCTCGAATATAAACTGTTCACATTTTGTAGTAGCTTTGTTTGGAAAGCAAAATGTTAGAATATAATGTAATAACAAGCAAACTTGCAAGAAGAAAAAAGAGAAGAAGATACACAGCAGTCTAACAACATGGTATATTAAAAAGACAAAAACAGATTTTCTGAATAGAAAATCACTAGATTCAATGCCTTTCAAAAGCGGAACCAGTGACGCATCCTCTGTATCTGGTGTCACGCAGATGAAGCTAAGCATAGCACAACTGCCTGGAGGACCCGGTCTACCTTCATCAGCAAACTCAGCATGTGAGGAAAGCTTCTGCAACCCACCACTTATCGTCCTTTTTAGGGCACACAAAAGAGTAAGCTCCTCAGTGTGGGCATTCGCAAACAACAACCACCATATTTCCAATATGCCACATTTTTGTGTAACTAGCTGGATATTGTGGATGTCATTTTTGTTTGTGCTACTTATTAAATAATCGAGATAAGTAAATACAATTCGATATAAATCATAATTTTATTATACCTGATTTGTCTTTTATCTTGGTTAGTATAGTTTGTATTTTTGGTGAAGATAGTTCTTAATATGCTGTATTTGCCTATCACACAAAAGTCATGATCTTTTATTTGTTTAAGTTGTTTTCTACACTTTCTTTTTCACAGGTATCTCATAGATATTTGTTACGACTAGAAGGTAAAAACAGCATGCATATTTGTGTGTTAAGTACTTGACAGATGACACAGAAAGTTGATACTGAAATTGAAGGAACAATTTCCCCATGAAATAACAGAAGAAATGGCTTCATCAATGCCAGGTAGCCAAGAAACTACTGAAGAACACGTAGATGGCTCTCTGCCTCAATATATTTTGATTGTGTCGGCAAGTGGGGAAGAACATTCTGCCATGTCTTCAAGTTATGATATGCTTGACCAGTATTCTTCGGAAGACCTACAATCAGTACCTTCAAGTGTTGTAAATAAAGAGAACCTAACTTATGATGAGGTGTTGTATGAGTTTTACAAAGCAGTAGTTGAAGGATCTCAGGAAACAGTCGAAGAAGTCGTTTTCAGACACAACATTGACATCAACATAATTTTTACTGGAAACATGAAGTTTGTTACACGTAAGCACTGTGGCTGGAATGCTATGCATGTAGCAGCTTCTTATGCAAATGTGAAAATCATAAAATTTCTTCTGCTTGAAGGGTGTGAAATAGAAGCCGTTACTCGTGAGGGAGAAACAGCATTGCATATTGCAGCCAAGCATGGTGCTTCAGATATTGTTTCTCTCTTACTTGAGCGTAATGTATTTCTACGTGATCGTCAAAACAACCAAGGTGCTACTGCTCTTCTCAAAGCTGTTTTTAATACTCAGCATTCATTCAAAGAGAACTACAGACGCTGTGTTGACCTTCTGTTAGCTGCCGGATGTAATCCGAATATCTCATCATCATCAAAGGTGACAGCCCTTCACGTGGCTGTCGATAAAGGAGACTTACATTTAGTTCAAAAACTCATAAGCTCACATGCCAGTGTTAATGCCCTTTGTAACCGTAACACAAGTCCACTTTCACGTGCCTTGGTGACAAAAGTGGTCAACACAAATATAGTAACTGAACTTTTGATAGCAGGAGCAGACACTTCTTTAAACATGAATGGCCGCTCCACTCTCCATATTGCTGTTTCACGCTGTGATGAAACCGTGATTGAATCATTTCTGGAAAGAGGTGCTGATGCTAACTACCAAGATGCATCAGGAAAGACTCCATTATGGATAGCTGTTGAAGAAAATAATATTAAAGTAGTACCAATATTAGTTCATGGAGGCGGAAATGTCAACTATGTTCGTGAACCTCAGTGCATCTCTCTTCTGTGCCAAGCCATCAATAACAACTCTTTGCACATGGTGAAGCTGTTACTAAATATGGGTGCATCTACCTACACTGAGACATTTCTGTGGTCAACACCGCTACACTTAGCTGTGGATCAACAAAATATCAGTATTGTTAAAGAACTTCTACGAGCCAACTGTTCACTAAACACTTCTAGTAATGCCAAATATTCACTGAGACCTATGACACCCATGCAGATGGCAATGGAATTGGGGAATGTTGAGATTATCTGCTTGCTGCTGCAGGTAGGCTGCAAGGTCAAGATGTTGTGGTTGAGAGAGGACAGAATCCCACATGCCCTTGCCATCAAACCAGATGCTGTCCATCATATTCACAAGTTTGTGTCTGAGGTTCCGTCATTGCTTCATTTAAGTTGTCTGAGTGTACGAAAGTATCTAAGGGATAGATTTAGAAAAGCAATTCAGGTTTTAGAACAAACTGGTGTCATTCCACAAAAAATAGCTGCCTATATTTCCCTTCGACATATACTAGATTAACTTTTCTTTGAACCCATTTGGGAATTGTTATTCCCTTGAACTGAGATAGAAGCAGTTTTTTGTAGTATCTCATCATAATTTTCTCTCCAACAAGAGCATGGGCCACCACCACAATTTGCCTTCTTTTATGAAGTTTTTGATAAGACATTTTTGTGCTCTTACAATGTTGGTTTATGTAGCACTCTGTTTTATGTATTGAGGGTGTCATGCCACCCCAATGCACAACCATCCTTAGTCATATGATTACTACTGTGCAGTGGTACTATTCTTACCTCCTCAGTAACGGGCTAAGGGATCTGCGCAATGAGATTCTTTTTTGACCTAATTATTTTACATTTTGAATTTATTGAAAGTTGCAGCTTAAATATATAACTGAGCTTTTGTTTTTACCTGCTCTAATATTTTCAGACTGTTTAGTTCCAACTGATTTCTGTGCTATTTAATATTTCCAAACAGTAATTTCACCTGATTTATCTGCTCTTTAATAATTCCATACAGTAATTTCACCTGATTTCTCTGCTCTTTAATAATTCCATACAGTAATTTCACCTGATTTCTCTGGTCTTTAATATTTCCATACAGTAATTTTACCTGATTTCTCTGCTCTTTAATATTTTTCAGACAGTAATTCCACCTGACTTCTCTGCTCTTTAATGTTTTCAGACAGTAATTTGAAAATCTCACCGTAGCAAACAATCGGATACAGCAGGCCCTAACATCGCTGGAGGAGTGGGCGAAATCATGGCTGGTGAAAATAAATGAATAAAAAACATGTACGATATTCTCCTATTCAAATAAACCACAGAACACCAAAATAAGTCTTAATGGCAAATATCTGCGGCTAAACGACAACCCAAACTACTTTGGCATCACATTTGATCAGCGCATGACATGGAAAACTCAGATTGAGAGAAACCGAAAGAGAGCAATACAAAGAATGGCAATCATGAGAAAACTTGCTGGCACAAGCTGGGGAGCAGACAAAAGAATACTGAAGAAACTGTACACTGGAAGAGTGAGACCAGTTCTCGATTATGACATTGCGGCATGGGCAACATTTTGATAAAATCAGCAAACTTCAAAACCAAGCGATGAAAGTTATAACAGGAGGCATGAAGTCAACGCCAATTGTAGAAGTTGAAAAGATTACAAAACTGCAATCCATAACCGATAGAAGAGACAGCAGAGCCCATCAGCAAGCAGAAAAACTAAGAAGACTGACAGACAATTCAATGCATCAGAGACTAAATGGATTTGGAAAAGGGAGACTAAAGCGGAAAAACTTGTAGAAATAGCCAAAGCAAAGATGAGCAAAGACCCTATGAACACCAAAGCCCATCCATACTGTACGTAAACCAACCAGGAAGCAGCATATGGTTCCAGAGGTGGTAGAAAATATGCCAGGTATTGGAAACAAGAACAGCCAGACTGAAAAAGAAAGAAGAGATATAACCCTGAGGTACAAAGTAAAAAACTACCCAAGCATGGACTGGACCCTTGCATACAGCGACTGTTCTGCAACAAACACAACACAGAATGGAGGGTGAGGGGTATTCCTGAGCTTAACAAACGGTAGAAAGGTAACACTGTCAGTGGCAACTGGAAAATTCTCAAGCAATTTTAGAGCGAGGCAGAGGCATTGAAAGCTGCAGTAGAAGCAATGAAAGCAAGATAGTCCTGTTTACAAATGCCCTGCCCGTGGCTACAGCACTAAAAAGCCAGAAAAATACAGAACTTAATGATGTAAGAGCAGTACTCTGTCAACTATGATAGCAGTCCGCACCAAAAAGAGTAGTGGTATAGTGGGTTCCATCCCACTCTAACATTCAAGACAGCGAAGAGGCAGACATACTAGCAAAAGAAGGTGCAAGGCTACCACAACCAGATTCTAGTGTGAGTTACAAAGAGTCCAAAAGGTTTATTAGGGCCAGATACATGGCGAAATTGGAAACAGAGCATACTGGCTACACAAAAAATGATGCCTATTACCAGTTGAACAGAAGAGAGCAGGTCGTGGTCTTCAGACTCCGCACTGCAGAAATAGCCAAAACAAAGATGCACGAAAACCCCATGAACGCACTAACACCAAAGCCCATCCCTACTGTACGAAAACCTACCTGGAGGCAGGATAAATTTCCAGAGGTGGTAGAAAATATACAAGGTATTGGAAACAGAAACGGCCAGACTGAAAAAGAAAGGAGAGATACTACCCTAAGCTTTATATCGGAAAACTACCCAAGCATGGACTGGACCGATGCATACACCGACGGTTCTGTAACAAACACAACACAGAACGGAGGGGCAGGAGCATTTCTGAACCAACATAATGGCAGAAAAATAACACTGTCATTCGCTACTGGAAAATACACAAGCAATTTCAAAGCGGAGGCAGAGGCATTGAGGGCGGTAGTGGAAGAAATGGTGACAGGTAAAAGGAATGAAAGCCATATAGTCCTGCTTACAGATGCCTTGGCCGTAGTCACAGCACTAAAAAGCCAGAAAAATACTGAACTTAATTATTTAAGAGCAGTACTCTGTCAACTATGCCAGCAGTCCGCACCAAAAAGGTTCCATCCCACTGCAACATCCAAGGCAACGAGGAGGCAGACAGACTGGCAAAAAAAGGTGCAAGACTACCACAACCAGATACTAGTATGACATACGAAGAGTCAAAACGGCTTATTAGAGCTAGATACATGACCAAATAGGAAACCGAACATACTGGCTACACAGAAAACTATGCCTATTACCAGTTGAACAGAAGAGAGCAGGTCGTGGTCTTTAGACTTCGCACTGGCCACAATAGACTGAGGTACCACTTATTCAACAAATTGAAGATAGGTGGCACTGACGAATGCTCGTGTGGTACCGGGAAAATGACCGCTGAACATTTGCTGCAAAACTGCCCGACATACGAGGATCAGAGAGAGCAGATGTGGCCATCACCAGTGGCAACACTAGACAAGCTATGTGGCAGTGTCGACAGCCTCAGGATGACCGCTGCTTTTTTTGAAAAAATAATGGTTACTGTCTGACTGCGTACGATGAAGAAGAAGAAGAAGAAGACTCCGCACAGGCCACAACAGACTGAGGTACCATCTATTCAATAAACTGAAGATAGGTGCTACTGATGAATGCACCTGTGGTACAGGGAAAATGACCACTGAACATCTGCTTCAAAATTGCCCAACATACAAGGACCAGAGAAAGCACATGTGGCCATCACCAGTGCCAACACTAGACAAGCTCTATGGCAGTGTCGACAGCCTCAGGATGACAGCTGCTTTCTTCGAACAAATTCAAGTTGATGTCTGACACTGTAAGAAGAAGAAGAAGACAGTAATTCCACCTGATTTCTCTACTCTTTAATATTTCCAGACTGTTTAATTGCAACTGATTTCTCTTCTCTGTTATGTTTTTGTACTGTTTTGCTCTATTCTCTAAATCCTGGTTTTCAGTCAGGCACGTGGTTTTGATGCCAGGTAACCAACTGTTGAGTAAACTCATTTTGCTCTTTTGCCTTGGTGTACTATGTTGGACCCTGGGCCGCTATGATGCCATATCTCCACCTCAGTTTCGATTGCCAGCGATGGCAGCTAAAGTTGTTTACCACCATGACTTCATTCTGCATGTCCATCTGTTATGAGGCATGCGTATCACATGGTTGGCCCATCTGTATTACCATAACAGCGAAGACATCTATGATGTCAGAGAATGTAGTTTGACATCTGATCTCTTTGTTGCGGATTTGATCTTCGCTCCTTGGGCCATGCGAAGTCTATCTGCATCAGCTTTCTATAGGTTCCATCACACTGTTGAAGGTATGAGCTCTAGCTTTGTTATTTTGCATCAATTGCAGTATGGTTTTAATACATTTGAAGCTCAGCCAGTCTACTGTTATCCTTCGTGAGATCTCCTGATTTATTAAATGGGAATTCATAATCTCTTGACCCAAGCAGATATAGAAATTTATGTTTCCAGCGGGACAATCTTCAAAGCGCATATCACTTTTTGGGCAGAAGGTGTTAAGCATGAACTGGATTTTCTTTCTATTGATTTGAAGATCAACTACAACGCTTGCTCTTGGCTGAGCTCATTCAGACTTTTCTCCACATTTTTTATATCATGGCTGAGGATGACTATGTCACCAGCGAACCTCAGATGAGTTAGAATTTTTCATGTGAATCTTCTGGTAAAAATTTGTTTGATTCTCGGTTTGATGGCTGATGCCCGGACAAAAAATTCAAAAGTTCTAGTTAAAAATCTACCCAAATTATTTGTACTTTAACAACATGCCTGTTTGAATACCAGAATTCCAAGTATTCCAAGAATACTTTCACACTCTTTTGCTCCGATTGAACTTTGTAAGGGCTATTTTCAACTCTTTCCTCAGATTTCTCTTTCAATAAATAGTTTGAACGCTGTTTTGTTCCCACATATTTCAGTTTCATTGAAAGTTTCCTGTTTTATTATTCCTTCTTATTTCTTATTTGTATATAATGATTATTTTAATACTGTTTTGTTATCCTTCATTTGTAATTTATTTTCATATTGAATATACAAGTGTCTTCAGTCAAACCGAAATCCAATGTTTAAATGTAGTTTGACATGAGACTGTGTGCCAGTTGTTGCGTCAAATACGTTTTTAATCTTATTTATTTTAAATGAATGCTTGCAAACTATTTTGTTCAACCATTAATATTTTAAATATAATTTCCACATTGTTCGCTCTGATTTCTCTTTCAGGAACATTTTCTACACTCTTTTTGTCTATGCTTTCTTTTTTGTTCTTTTAGTGTTTTTAAAACTGTTGTTCACTCTGATTTATATTTTGTTTTTAATGAATAGTTCCTGAATGTTTGCTATCTCTGATATCTCTTATCTTTTCAATGAATATTTTAAGAGATACAATAAGTAGCAATAGATTATTTACAGGAGTCTAAAATCAAAATTTGTCAATTAGTCCTGCCTAATAGACATAGGGCACAAGTGTGTACGGCCAGCGGGCTACATACACTAATAATAACCTGACCCATTACCATTTGCTAAAAGAGTCTGAACATCTAAGTGTTTGCCTAGTGCGCAGTGATATATCAATTATGTATGATATAACAGTGGGAATAAAGTTATATGATAAATCTCACTACCATACTTTTATTCTTACTTGAATCATTTTATTCAATCAGACAAAGTTGCCTGATGCCAGGTAGCCAAAAGCTACTTGAATCTGTGTCTGTCCTTTGCCCTGGTCAATGTTGTGGTGCAGATCATCTCTCCATATTGTTGGCGGGCGGCCGCGTGGGTGGTTGTAGTTGTATGACCATCAGAAAGACGCCCCTGCTCATCCACCTGTCATCAGTTAAGCATACAACATGGCCGGCCCATCTGTACTTTAGCATTGACACACAGTCAACGACATCCCAGAACCTTTTTTGCCACGGATGTTAGTATTTTAGATGTGGTCTCTTAGGGAGATATTTAGGACTCTTCACACTATTGTTCTTTCAATAAAATACAGAGCATCTTTGTGTCTGATTTGCATAGACTCCAAACCTCACATCCATATACCATTGCTGGGAAAATCATCCTATTGAAGGTGTGAACCCTGGCTTTGTCATCCATCATCTGCTGGACTTTTCTAATTTATTCCAAATAATATAGAAAGAGTTTTAGGACTAATGATTTATTTAAATACGAGTCACAAATTTAATTATGAATAAAATATTTTCCCTTGTTTGCTCTCTATTTACCACATCTATTTACTTCATAAATGTGATGGTTTGTATCAAGCTTCTCGTCATCAAACAATTTGGGCTGGTAGAGCTCCCAGCGAAGAGCTAACAAACTTGTTCCACTGTTTGTTCATCCTCTCCACACAGACATTTATATGTGTTCAATTTATTGATCTATTGAATAGATTACATTCAAGTCTGCAGTTGCAATTTCATCATCTGAATATTGTCACTTGATCTTGTCTTGTCAAGGAGAAGTATTTTTCTGCTATTTCACATTAGGTGTTCCCTGTGTCATTTATCTCTGAGGCTATTTGTTGGCATTGTTTTTATTTCTTCTTATGTTAATCTCTAATTACCTTCAATGCAGTTAACTCAGTCATTATTATTGAAGGACTTTGATTCAGGCTTCCTGCAACAAGAGCAACTGCAGTAGTGAGAATCGAAATTAGGGACAAGAAATCTTATTGGTGACAAATTTAGAATGAGGTTTTACAATAAACATTTTTGAAACTTTAGAGTATGGACATTTAGCACTATCGAGTCCTACTCATGCAGTGGCTTATGATCTAGAGCCTTGTCAAAAAGTAAAATAGAGAACATAATCTTTTTTGACTTGCGAGTGTGTATAATAGTATAATAACATGGTTATGCTGTTTTACATTATGTGGACAATAGAATTAAGCCTTTAAAAAACTGAATGTGAAAATAAAATGAATGTGCAGTATACACATTCGTCGTTCACTGTCTGACTCCAATGTGTAGCACAGGTCACGACTGCAGCTAGTTCCACTTAAAGGAAGCTTGTCTGATCATTTGCAATTACCTTTTAACTCCAATGTGGAGTATAGGTTTTAGCTGCAGTTGGCACTTTCACAGGTAACCTTTTCTGAGCTATATATATATAGATACTACTGTTGGGATGAAGTGGTAAAAACTTCACTTATTAAGGTATCTGCTTTTGTTGTTAGGGTGAATGATTGGTTACATCCTTTGTTACCTAGGTTTTCCTACCTCTGATGGAATAAGATGGCCATTTACAGCTAGGCAGATTGAAGCAATATAATAGTTACATATCTGGTCTGTTTTACTATAATTGTAAGTGTTATCAATTAAAAGAACAGTATTCAAGTTTTACTGTACTTGAGAAAGTGGATCGGGGTCTTCCTGGCTGTAGTGCAATGCAAGGTCTCTTAGTAAACTCACCACTATATGAATCATAGTGCTGATCCCATATCAATAGCTAGAATGCTATAAAATGACCTATTTCCAGGGAGAATTACTTGGAGGTGAGGTGGGCTCTTTATAAGAATTAAAACCTGAAAAAAATCAAGGTTGTCCCATAGCAGACACTGCTGTGGAAGATGAAGTGTTAGACTTCATTGAATTAGGTCTCATCTTTTAAGAGATGGGATGGCCAGTTCCATTCCCCAATGTCCTTCCCCTCCTAACATTAAGGCAGGTTCTAATTTACAGCTGGTTTGACCAGGAGCATGTCGATAACGGGTCGAACCAGTATCCTTGCAAAAGGAACCATTCACTTTGATGTTCCGGTGCTCTTAAACATAGTATCACATTTATGGATATCCCTGTATGAATTTATAAGACAGTGCTATCAGATTCCTATTTACAGTCGGTCAAGATGCACTGTATTGTGTTACTGGCGTTCCCTTCTTCTATTTTTCTATGGCATTCTATTTATTGTGATTGATTTTGTCTATATAATTTTAATATCACTTATTGTTTCACTAATACTATTTTTTTTTTTATTCAATCCTCTTGTACACCATTTATGCCATATATAAAATATCCAAGAATATTCTGTATTCAGATAATGAAATTTGAATGGACATTTCATTTGTAAACTTTTCAAAGCTTGTTATAAATTCTGATGTTATGTTTCTTTCTATTATATTTCACAACACCTGATCTGGACAAGATTTCAGTCTTTTAACAGCCTTACATACATTAAATGTCCATGATTGAAGAGAAAGAGTAGTAAGTAAAGTGATAGTTTGTCCATCACAAGTGATGAAGACCACTCTCTTTGTTCAGCCGTATGGATAGTCGTATCTCTTGATGTGTCCGCTGAAATGGGTGACTTGCGCGGAGATTTGGATTAAAGTGAGGAAGAAACTGCGCCTTTTGTCAACCTCACTCACAGAGCCTAAGCTACCTTTTGCCAGTGGCAAGACATTCATCGAGACGACTGGAGATAGCATAGGATGCAGATTTTGCCTCAGGGTTACCACCGAAGCCTTTCCGTAAACATGTAACCCGCAGGGTAGAAAGGTGGAAAGGCATCTAACGCAGTTTGTCGTGCCTTTTCGATAACCACAAGAGGTCGTATGGACAACACTCAGCGTGTGAGTGAGTCTGGCATCTCTCCCCAGCTGTATTCAGTTCATCATAGTAGCATCTAAAATTCCCACACGCCATATTCGTGAAGGTGAACCGGCAGAACTAACCCGTGAGCTACGACACAGGTATAACTAGTTTAAGCGTAGCGCCATTCAGCCGGCGTCCAGACCAGGATAAACGGATGGAAGAAATCACAAAAAAAGAACGAAATAACAAGTCCAGACGGAAAACAACTCCATGTATCCGTGAACACAAGTGTAAGTCGTCGACTAGTGTGAATTCCAGGCAAATCCGTGGTCTGGCGGCATCCATAATGATCCAAAACAGTAGAGAAATGTAAAGACCCAGTTAACACGCAAGTGTGCTATTTTGGGAATATGGTGTTAGGATCATATTTTTCTTGACCAATAGTACACTAGGGATGAATTGGTCAACATCATGATGTTGGCTGCCTTTACTTTTCCAGATTATTTTGGTGTCTAATTTATGATGCTAGGTTGACCTCAGGGGCCATTCGTGATGGAAAAAATGCAGTGTTAACTTGGAACTGAATCCTGACAACTCAGCCGGAAAGAGTGCATAGACAATAGTGGGTTTGGTTTCAGGTCATGATATTTCTAATACAAAAGGCTGGTTATAAGTTTTTATCTTGTCTATGAAAGAGTGCATAGACAATAGTGGCTTTGGTTTCAGGCTCTGGTATATCTATACAAAGAGATGGTCATAAGTCTTTACCTTGTCCATGAAAGAGTAACAGTAGAAAGCCTGAACCTAGCACTATCAAAGTTTCTCGTATTTGCAATTGACCTGTGAATTTTTATTTTTATTTTTCTGTAACCAGTTTTCTCTCTATGTTGCACGATGCAACATACCCTATTAAGTGGTTCTATTGTTTCAACAAATGGAAATATCAGAAACCATACCAGGGATGATTTCTTGATGTTACAATGAAACATACTTCCAGAAATACACAGGGAGTGGAACCAGTGTTTCACGATTCCTGTCTTTTGTATGAGTAGGTAAAACAGTTTAAGTGTGGCCACATATTGCTCCTGATCTGCCAAGATCTGGAAAATCTGCCTCGGAGTGCAATGATAGAAATGCAACCAGGGTGAAGAAAATTATTCATCTGGATTGATGGTGACAATTGCAGAGAATTTAGCACAGTAAACTGAACAGGAGAAAAGTATGTTTCTGTTTGGTTCTGCGTCTGCTGACATATGAGCAGAATCAAATTAGTATGGTGGACGACGTGGGCTAGTGGTTAAGTGACACGGCTAACAATCCGAAGGTGCTGGGTTCGATCCCCATCACAGCATCGGCCGTTACCTCGGGGAAGCAAGCCCTTAGAAATTACAGATTTGTATGAATTTCTGTTGAGAGTAACTCAAAAACCATAGGTCAGAAAACACCACAAAGATCATGGTGACAGTAGATAAGACTTGGTTTCACCATTATGGCCCTGAATTCAAAATTGTCAGCATGCAATATAAAAACCTAAGGCTCCTCAACACTTGTCAAACTGAGAGCACAGAAATCTGAAGGAAAAGGGATGCTGACCAAAGGTGTCCTATTGAAAAATTACTTTCCTTATGGCAACACGATTAATGTACAGTACTATGCAGGTCTCCTCACTAAACTAAGAGAGGATGTGACTAGAAAATGAAGGATAACACACACTCAAAATAAATCATCCATTGCTTCAAGACAATGCACCCTCTCACAAAGCTCATCTTGGGAAAGCAGCCAAAGATTCGTTTACACATTGTCAGTTCTATTGAATTTGGCACGATTTTCTTTTCCCAAATCTTCAAAAATAGTTCAAAGTAAATCATTTAGACAGCGATAAAGGAGTCATACTGGCATGTGATAACTGGTTTAGTTAGAAAATTATGGGCTTCTATTCCCAGTCTTTTCAAGGTCACGTAGAGATGGCATTAGTGTGTACCTTCAGGTGGTAGCTATATAGTAAATGAATGAATGCTGTGCAAATTGTCACATCTTCATTTTCAAGGTAATGGCTCATGACCAGTCACTTGTATTTTGGGTAATTTTTATACGCTCCAAAGGATTCAAACAACTATAGCAAATGTGGGAGTTTATTACAATTTGTATTCCACAGATTTGGTCCATTCTCTTGTTGGATTTATTTGTTTGGAAGCATATGACGACCACTACATTTGGCTTATTACAGGAAGCCTGCGTCAGAGTCAATCAAAGTTCTTCACTCCTCTTGGTGCATGGGTCATTGATCACATTCCACCAGCATACACAGTCCTGGGCTGCTCTTTCTTCCTCTGTCCAGGTGTAACCATTTACTCATAGTTCCCTCTCACATTATCTTCTCCATATATTTTTAGGTCTACCTATCTCTTTCCCTGCGAATTCCATGTGAGAGCCAGCCTATGATGTAGGGTGCCTTCCTCATCATATGTTCTATCCAGTCTTATTTTCTTCTGTTAATCTGTTGTTCTAATGGTTGTTGTTGCCTCCACTCCTTTCCCACAAGTCTTCATTCCTCACCATGCCCTGCCACTTTATGTCCATTATCCTTCGTAGACATCTGTCAATGAATGACTGGTATTTGTATTATTGCCTTGGTCGCTCGCCATGTTTCTGCTCCGTAAAACACTGTCATTAAATATCCTAACAGGTATGAATCTTGATTTCTCTGGATCTCCATATGTAGTGTCAGCAGTGCCACTTTTTCCTTTCCAGTTCCAGTCTTGACATTTTCATCTGTACTCCCTGACGTGTCAATTGTGCTGTCAAAATAAGTTAAAGTATCCATTTCTTCCAACGGCTCTCGCTCTTGCATGATTGGTTCTTTGTTGATAGGCTAATTTTAAGGAGCTTGATTCTCTTCATGTTGATATTCATTTAGTATTTGACTGATTGTTCTTTCCTCCTGTTCAATTTCTCTTGCATTTGGCAATGGCTGTGATAATAGTGCCACATCATCTGTGTAATCCAGCTCCTCCAATTATGACCATAGTGTCCACTGAATACCAGTTCTCTTTCAATCATTTCATGTGTTCATTATCTACTGTGTCAAGGTACAATGTGTGGTCTTTCAGTGATGGTTTCTGTAGTAATTTGTTGTACATGATGAGGTTACTAGCCTCATGTGATATGGTTCATTAAGAGTGGATTAATGTTATAAGATGTTTACACAACAATCAAACAGAGCCAGGTGTTTTTACAATTATATACAAGTATGTGGCTGGTTGCCATGATTTTAGTCTTACAATTGAGAAATAACCCTTTTCTCCTCCTCTCTCTGCCATAGATTGTTTAAGGCCAGTGCTTCAGTTATATTTATTGTCATCCTGAGCTTGGGAAACAAATTCTCAGACTCAGTAATTACTAAAACCTCATAGGAAAATGTGTGACCTTTTGATAAAGTTCTCTTTCTGCCTATTCACCCTGGTGTGCCCAGTATTGAAAAGGATAGAATCACTGTAAACTTCTAGACATGTTGAAAAAGGTTTGTAAAGAGAGTTATGCCCGGGACCAACAATCTCATATAAAGACATTGCTATTGAAACCACCACTGCATATGCGCGGATAAAGACTTCCTGTAAAGGGGTCATCTGTAATGGTGACCTCAAGCTTAACACACATTGAGGAAAAAGGCAAATAAGCCATTCATTCTTTCTGCTTACTGGTTTGAAGTACCCTTAACAGGAAATCTGTCATTTTATAAATTTTTGTGTCCAAATGCTGAAGTATATTTTATATGTTTATCTTCTTCTGTGTTTGTTCTCAATCTCCCGCTATTAAGCCCTGAACAGGGCTTTGCAAGTAGCAGGATGTAGTATGCAGAATGGTATGTGCTGTCTCGTTAGTTTACAGCTTGACTGTGATAATATTTATGTGTGTGTATACTAGCTTTACTGACTGGCTTTGCATGGGATTCAGATGTTCTCCAGCGGTGTAAAAAATAATTCAGACATTCAGTACAAAAGTGGATTAACAACAGTAGTACCCCATCAGAGCACTTTTACTCCAGTTTCTCTTTGAGATAGCATTATCACCAAGCATTGCCCTATTCTGTTGTCGCAGACTGGGGAATGTACAGAAACGCAGAGAGTATAACATAGTGCATTCACTTGGAAATTACCAGAAGAAATGAGATGCACACTTATAGCTTACCGTTGGTGGGCTTAAATTGCTAAATTACTCAAGAACAAAAAGCTGAAAATAGTAATGTTGACTTGGAAACTGCATTGTCTGTTAAAATTTCACAGCACTGGGGCGTATTGTCGCCGAGTCTTTAGCAAGATGGACTAACAAATACATGTGACTTTATTCTAAGAATATAGATATAATGGGGGGAGCATGTGATCCAGGGGTTGTGAGTTTGGTTTACAAACCCAACATACAAGGTTCAAATCATGTCAAGTTCTGTTTCACAGGCCAGTCATGTCAAGGGTTTCTTCGTAGTATGACTTTTTCTCTCAGTCAACTCAGCTGTAAATGGGTACCTAACAAAGTCGGAACATTTTTCAACTATGGTTTGAGCTACTGAGTTCATACTCTGTCGTCCGACCTTTCAGCAATGAAAGAGAAGGCACACATTGGGGTGCAGAGGTGTAATGAAGTCAGTTCTGTGAGCCATTTTCCATATATATATATATATATATATATATATATATATATATATATATATATATATATATATATATATATATATATATATATATATTATATATATATATATATGCTTATGTTCTGCTAAACTGAAAGCCATCTAATTAATTTATCAATGTTTTGCTCATAAAAGACCACATTACTATTGATTGTGATTTTCAAAATACATATACTTGTATCTGTTTTGAGGATCCAACAATGTTTAAAAAGTTTTTAAAGGTTGCTCAAATAACTTAACATTTGCTTGGAAAGTGGATTGAGTATATTGCTCAAATAATATATAGGACATAAAGTCATATATTATGTATATAGTCTTTGATTTTATTGTGTCATATTCTAGCTAAATGGTCTGTGAGTCAAAGGTATTTTATTGTACCATTTTTTAGCTACACAGTCTGT
Source organism: Ariolimax columbianus (assembly GCA_036924085.1). Taxonomy (NCBI): domain Eukaryota; kingdom Metazoa; phylum Mollusca; class Gastropoda; order Stylommatophora; family Arionidae; genus Ariolimax; species Ariolimax columbianus. The sequence continues at coordinate 56,131,775 of JAVGWX010000001.1, forward strand.
GAGTCAAAGGTATATTATTGTGCCATATTTTGTTACCTAGTCTTTGAATCAAAGGTATTTTATTGTGTCATATTTAAGCTATATAGTTTGTGAGTCAAAAGGTGATAGAATTCAAGGTATTTTATTTCCACATTCAGCTTCTCTGCTACCAGCTTATGAAGTTCAGAATTCCTTGTATGTGCTTTGTAATTCATTGTAATCAATTCTACTTGTGATAGGTTACAATGATGCACAAGTTTGAGCTTGAACAATGAATCTGATTTTGTTACAACTTCCCCATCTATGATTGTCTCATTTATACATATATTTCGTGGAATAATGTCAGAAATTTAAATATTATTTATGATATATTTTTTTTATCATTTAAAAGGACATACAAACACAATCAGATGTGTTTGTTAATAGACACACTGAACCCTAATATTGAGCTTGGATTTAGCCTTCTTGATGTCTATTATCAATATCTCACATAATGCAAAATATCAATTAATACCTAATGTACATTATGTGGCTGTCATTTCAGGTTTTTGCTCTCTGTTCTTATTTTTCTTTGGCGTTTGTCATAGTTTACAGCGAGGCTGCAATATGTACACCTTTCAGTCTAACACATCTTATTTCAACTGGCTTTTTTTTTGGTGCCAGGTTTGCCTTCCCACTGCCATTCCTATTCTCTTAGCTAGACTACACAAAAGCAACTTGTTTCCAGGTCCACCACTTGGAGGTGGAACAAGAACTTGATCAGCTCTGGTTTTGCTGATCCTGATGAAAGCAGTCATCTATGAGTTGCTAGTTGCTGTCTGCTCATTTACTGTTCTCTTTCATTCATGGGGCCATCTCAGTGGCAGAGCAGTAAGAGCATGTGCCTATCGCTACAAACAGAGTGAGTTCTCACCCTGGTCTATACACTCTCCAGTCAGCTCAGCTGTGTACCTGACTTACTGGGAGACAGAGCAGAATTGAAGTCACGCCACCTCACAACAAGTTCAATCATAATACAGTGAAGTTGTAACACTTCATCCGTGATGACAGTATTTGCTGCTGGAGTGGAGCTGCAATCCTGGTACTGGCATCAGGTAGCCCAAAATTATCTGTATGTTCTGTAAATCTATTTGATCGGCCATTAGAAGATGCAGTCTCAAGTTTTCGATCGATGGTTTGTCTTTCAAACTTTCATTTTGCTATTAATAGTAAGTTTGTAGGTGGTGTTCCTCTTGTGGCGTAGTCGGATTGGGGAAGGGGAAACTCTGAGGTTTCCAGCCTCCAAGCTTGTCCAGATTGATATTTAGCCTGCCCAGCAGTATAGGGTTTGCACTTCACCTCTGGCTGTCATGGTAGCAAGCTGTCATTGTGTGAGGTCTTGCTGCTGTGAGTTTCCCACTATTACCTGTAGGAGATATGTCAACATCAATGCCTGCTACTGGATTAGCTTTATTTTTTGTTGTACCTTCATTTTGAATGCCTTTCAGGTTAAAATAGCTGTCTACAATGTGTGATGCTTTGATTGCTAATTCTCTTTGAGAGAATAGCTTTATTAAGTACCTGTTGCTTAAATATTATTCTGTGTCGATAATTTTTTTTTTTTAATTTTGAAAAATTTTTTATTGTACAATTTTAAAACTAAATTTTGTGTGATGTGAGATGAAGTGAGGTGAAAATTCCCATGAGACGAACTGTGAAATGGTGGGAGTTACACTTTGTGAGTTGAAAGGTGACATACATTTATTTGTGAAAGCATAAATGAATGTGTCGATAAGTTTCACAGCATGTTAGGCATTTAAGATTATTACCTGCAACCTTCTTTTTTGTGTCTTCTTTGCATGCATTTTACTTCTATCACAGGCTTTCAGCCAGAAATCATCAAAATTTCTAGACCTCAGTTTCCTCCACCTCTCCCCTGTGTCTTTATTGTCTTTTTCTTTATCTCTCATTTTCTTGTACATGTACATTTTGGTTTTCTTCTGGTTTTCGTTAGCCGTCTCCAGGTATTGTCTTATTTCTCTGAGATACATTTCTCTGTGGTTTTTCCCCCTTGCTATTACAGTTACCCCCCTTAGCTTGTACCCTAAGGTAGAGTCCTTGAAGTGTTTGTCTCTTGCAGATAAGGATCTAGGCTCACACCTTAGTCGCTGCACACTGAAATTTACCTAGTGTAAAAAATTGATAAAATATTTAGCATGATTGTCTCTATCACATCATAACTCACTACATTATCTGTTACTAGACTAATTAATTTAAGTTTCATGTATTGTTTTTAGTTTTTGCATACAATCACTTTGTTGATTTGTTAGTTTTCTTGAAATCCTAGTCTTAGTTTTTTTTAATATTTAATTCTTATCTACATGTTACTGAGAATATCATATGTTGGTTTATTTGTTCAGTTTTATTTCTTTGCAACCTTGATGAAATCCACAGATCTGCAGGGACTACAAAATTTAAACTCATTTGCTTTAGCTCAGCTGCATTTTCTGTAACTCGTTGTTATTATATTAACATTTTCTTTCTACGAGCATAACAAACATGGTTGTCTTAGACAGGCAGTTTATCATGTAATACTGGAACCCTCAGAGGAAGAGATGGGTTGGAAGCACCGCTGGTTAAGAATAGTGCCAGAAGAAAACAATACAGCTGGACTCTTTAACGGCTACACTAAAGAAGATGCCGTGAAAGGAATCTGTGGGGACAGACATTTGTAGTCATTTTTTCTTCAATGTTATTGAAAGGGACATATTATGCCAAGTGGGAAGTTACATGTAACAGTAATCAAGAAAATTAACGTTATGCTAAATTAGTAGTAATTTTATTTACAGCTTTCCAGCTGTTGATTTTGTGCCAAGTGTTTTCAGTAAATATAAGTGAAATCCAGTGGCTTGTTTATTATTGCATGTGGTAAAAATCATGTAACTGTATATATTTTGTGTGCGGAGTATGTTATTGTGTAGATTACTTGTTACTTTTCACAGGAGACAAGAATGTTTATCGTATATTTGTGTATCATTGTATGTATGTGTGTGTGTGTATATATATATATATAATATATATATATATATATATATAATATATATATATATAATATTTATATATATATAATATATATATATATATATTATATATATATATATATATATATATATATATATATATATATATAGTACGATAGAAATCCAAAGGGTCATATTCAAACTCGTAGGCCTAAATGGAATAGAAGCAGAAGCTATAATGGTAGATATTGATAAGACCACAGGTACACTGCAAGGATTATTCAAGAAGTTATTGGAAGAGGAAAGAGTACGCTCAGAATGTAGAGAAGAACATCTTTTTAAACTGCATGAGAAGGGAGGTAATTATATGTGGATCACATTGCTGTCAGTGCCGGGGAAGATATTACCGTATACAGAATTATCTTGGACAGAATAAAAACGAAAGCAGACAGAAGGCTCACAGAGGCACAGGCAGGATTTCACCAGGGGAGATCATGCACAGATCATATAGCTACTTCTATTCATCGTAGTAGAACAAACTATTGAATGGAAATCGTCCGTATTCGCACATTTTAGACTAATGTTAGTATTACTGTCAACACAAAGAAAACGGAAGTAATGTTTCTACCTACTTCCGAAAAGTTCTAGCACGAACCAAACATTCTCTGTACTGGGCCAACATCTCAAACAGTTGATAGTTGTACCTACGCCAGGCCAGATACATGACCAAATGGGAAACCGAACATACTGGTTACACAAAAAACGATGCCTATTACCAGTTGAACAGAAGAGAGCAGGTCGTTGTCTTCAGACTTCGTACTGGCCACAATAGACTAAGGTACCACCTATTCAACAAATTGAAGATAGGTGGGACCGACGAATGCCCGTGCGGTACCGGTAAAATGACCGCTGAACATCTGCTGCAGAACTGCCCGACATACGAGGATCAGAGAGAGCAGATGTGGCCATCACCAGTGGAACTGCAAGACAAGCTCTATGGCAGTGTCGACAGCCTCAGGATGACCGCCGCTTTTTTCGAAAAAATAATGGTTACTGTCTGACTGCGTACGCAGAAGAAGAAGAAGAAGAAGTACCTACGCCAGGACAGCCCTAGCACAAACCAAACATCACTGTACTGGGCCAACATCTCAATGAAATGATAAGTTTTACCTACCCCATGACAGCCCTAGCACAAACCAAACATCACTGTACTGGGCCAACATCTCAATGAAATGATAAGTTTTACCTACCCCATGACAGCCCTAGCACAAACCAAACATCACTGTACTGGGCCAACATCTCAATGAAATGATAAGTTTTACCTACCCCATGACAGCCCTAGCACAAACCAAACATCACTGTACTGGGCCAACATCTCAATGAAATGATAAGTTTTACCTACCCCATGACAGCCCTAGCACAAACCAAACATCACTGTACTGGGCCAACATCTCAATGAAATGATAAGTTTTACCTACCCCATGACAGCCCTAGCACAAACCAAACATCACTGTACTGGGCCAACATCTCAATGAAATGATAAGTTTTACCTACCCCATGACAGCCCTAGCACAAACCAAACATCACTGTACTGGGCCAACATCTCAATGAAATGATAAGTTTTACCTACCCCATGACAGCCCTAGCACAAACCAAACATCACTGTACTGGGCCAACATCTCAATGAAATGATAAGTTTTACCTACCCCATGACAGCCCTAGCACAAACCAAACATCACTGTACTGGGCCAACATCTCAATGAAATGATAAGTTTTACCTACCCCATGACAGCCCTAGCACAAACCAAACATCACTGTACTGGGCCAACATCTCAATGAAATGATAAGTTTTACCTACCCCATGACAGCCCTAGCACAAACCAAACATCACTGTACTGGGCCAACATCTCAATGAAATGATAAGTTTTACCTACCCCATGACAGCCCTAGCACAAACCAAACATCACTGTACTGGGCCAACATCTCAATGAAATGATAAGTTTTACCTACCCCATGACAGCCCTAGCACAAACCAAACATCACTGTACTGGGCCAACATCTCAATGAAATGATAAGTTTTACCTACCCCATGACAGCCCTAGCACAAACCAAACATCACTGTACTGGGCCAACATCTCAATGAAATGATAAGTTTTACCTACCCCATGACAGCCCTAGCACAAACCAAACATCACTGTACTGGGCCAACATCTCAATGAAATGATAAGTTTTACCTACCCCATGACAGCCCTAGCACAAACCAAACATCACTGTACTGGGCCAACATCTCAATGAAATGATAAGTTTTACCTACCCCATGACAGCCCTAGCACAAACCAAACATCACTGTACTGGGCCAACATCTCAATGAAATGATAAGTTTTACCTACCCCATGACAGCCCTAGCACAAACCAAACATCACTGTACTGGGCCAACATCTCAATGAAATGATAAGTTTTACCTACCCCATGACAGCCCTAGCACAAACCAAACATCACTGTACTGGGCCAACATCTCAATGAAATGATAAGTTTTACCTACCCCATGACAGCCCTACCACGAACCAAACATCTCTGTACTGGGCCAACATCTCAATGAAATGATAAGTTTTACCTACCCCATGACAGCCCTACCACGAACCAAACATCACTGTACTGGGCCAACATCTCAATGAAATGATAAGTTTTACCTACCCCAAACAGCCCTACCACGAACCAAACAGCACTGTACCGAGCCAACATATGAAACACAGTAGATAACTTTACCTATCAAGGCAGTATCATCATTACAGAAGCGAATATCAAAACGGTGGAACGAGGGAGAACAATCCTGCCAAGGCAAGTTCTGCTTTTGGAAGACTACAAACAAATGTTTGGGACTGACAAGAAATCAGTGTTGCCACTATGATCAAAGTTTATAGTACTGTTCTGCAAACCAACCTTCTGTATGTATGCGAAACATGGACTGTCCAAACGGACATATAAGGTAACTCAAGTTTCCCCGTTACCTGTCTCCACATGCTGCTCCGGATTGGCTGACAGAATACATTAGCCAACTCTGAAGTCATCAACAGGGAAAAACTATTGAGCATCTATACGCTGCTGTATAGAGTCAAAACAAGATGGACTGGATATGTTGCTCGCCTGCCCAATAAATAACTAATAATACCGTCACACAATGTGCTCATATCGCTGATCAGAACATCATTACTGAGGCTCAGAGGAAGTGCAATGCCCGAAAGCACAGAATGTGCAACAGCCCGATTGCCGAATCCACCCACAAATGTTCCGCGTGCTGTAAAGCCTATCGTTCTATTATAGACTTTTACAAAATAGCTGCGAGAGATAATGACAACAATAGTAAGACATGTTGTGTTGCCCGTTATCAGTGTGTCTGGAGGTGGCTGTATAATTTGATGTTATCCCTTAATCCCCTGCCACATATGTAACATATAAAGTCAGGATTGGACATGTGCATGTCTGCTGTTTTGTCTATCTGCACAATACCTTTTCTCGGCGCCTCGGAGATCCGAAGTTCCTCAGCACTTGTGGCGCATCTGATGGTGTTACAGGTACTCAGAGATACGAGTAAATTGAGGAAGTCTTTGGAGCGCTTCTTTTGCCCACCGACCATACGCGGGACCATTTAAGCTCTCAATACGTGAGGTGTTTGGGTATGCGATTGTTTAGCATGCGCACGACGTGGTGAGCCTACCTTAACTTGGCCTTCTGCAATTGTGTTTGGATGCTCGGCATTGAAGCCTTTGAGAATATCGGTGTCTGATACCCTATCCTGGCACTGTATTCTGCAACACTATAATAAAGCAGCTTGTGTGAAAGTGGTTTATTTTTATGTCATATATGATCACATATCACATTAGGCGAATGCTGTCGCCATCTTTCCTTGCGATGGACAACTATTAATATTGTTCATACACTTCGTCTTAAATAGCTTCATCTTGAAATATTTAGCTTTGGTCAACAACAACAAAATTTAAAAAAGGAGCGCAAGATGTTACTTTAAACTGTGCTTTCATTTCTGAGATACTAGCAGATAGCGTGTTGATAGTTTTAATCTATTTTACATTCATCCTCGCAACAATAATTGGCGCATGGTATTAGATTTCAAGTTCTACAGTGGAATGCGGAGGGTGTCGTTAACAAAAAGCTTTCCCTAACACATCACCTGCATGAAGGTAAGATTGACGTGGCATGTATCCAGGAAACGCACCTCAACAAAAACCATAAATTCTCAATCAGAGGATACCAGACCTTCCGTCTCGATAGAGAAGGTCACAAAGGAGGGGTCCTGATACTGACCCGAAACTGCATACCGAGTAGCGCGGTATCTGTCAATCACACCGGACAAGCAGAAATTGTAGGAGTTTACATAATGGCTCAAGAGACGAAGCTCCGCATTTTCAATTTGTACGGACCACCAAATAAATCCCTATCGCTCTCGAGTATGGACGTCAAAGACTCCAACTGCATAGTCGTTGGAGACTTCAACAGCCACTCGGAGAGATGGGGATACTCGGACACAGACAGCAGAGGTGACGAAGTGGAAGATTGGGAGATAGACACAAATCTCTCCCTAATCAATAGGCCGGAGGATAGCCCTAGTTTCTATTCTAGAACATGGCATACCACCTCGACTCCAGATTTGGCCTTCTCCACACAGGACATACACCATAAAATAGACCGCCAGGTGCTAAACCAACTGGCAGGTAGCGACCACAGGCCGATCAGGCTAGACATTGATATGGAAGTAGGCCCACAGGAAACAAAACCGCTCCCAGGTTGGAATTACAAACGAGCCGACTGGGACAGATTTGCAATCCTGACAGACTGGCTGTGTGAAACCATCAACACACGAAACAACAAAATGAAGCCCATGGTGGAAAGCCTAAGCAAGGCCATAATGCAAGCCGCCACTGAAACCATCCCAAGAGGAGCTAGGAAAAACTATAAGCCCTATTGGAATGATGAGTTGCAGAAAGCGGACGATGCAATCACAAATGCTAGGAACATGGCAGAGCGAGAACAATCTATGGAGGCAAATATCGCCATCAAAGCCGCCACGGCGAAATACAAATACACTCTCAACCAAACAGCAAGAGAGAGCTGGAAAAACAAAACTGAAAGTCTCAACCTAGACAAAGAAGGGAACAAGCTATGGAAGCTAGTCAGAGCCATGAACGACGAAACCCCTTCAAACAAACAAATTACCATCAAGCAGGGCGAAAACATGCTCACAGGGAAAAAAGCCGCAAACGCTTTTGCAGAACACTATGCCAAAGCAAACCACATCGAGGTCCCTGCAGATAGGCATACAGACATTAGGGGCACGACAACATCAATACGGCACCAGAAGAGCATATGATGGCCAAATTAACAATTAGTGAAATGGAAGAGGCCATGAGAACATTAAAGAAAAGGAAATCTCCCGGAAAATACGGTATAACAAACGAAATGCTGATGGGGCTGGGCCAAACAGCGAAGAGGAAACTGCTATCGGTCCTGAACCAAAGCTGGAAAAAGGGAATCGTACCCCAGGCATGGAAAGACGCAGTACTTGTACCGGTACCAAAGAATGGAAAGGACAAAACAGATCCGAATGGATACAGGCCTATCAGCCTACTGAGCTGTGTTGGCAAACTGATGGAACATATGATAAACACCAGACTGATGTGGCATCTGGAAGAAAAACGAATACTAATTCCACAGCAAGCCGGCTTTAGACAGCACAGATCCACTGAGGACCAGGTCATCCTCATAGCCCAGGAAATAGAAGATGCCTACCAGGCACAGAAACACACAGTAGCGGTTTGGGTGGACCTGGAGAAGGCATTTGACAAAGTCTGGAAAGACGGACTTAGAGTCAAGCTAAGGAGAAGTGAAGTTTCTGGGAGAATGTACAAGTGGATCAACCACTACCTCAAACAAAGAACGGCCAGAGTCCAAGTACAAGGGCAGATGAGCAAAAAGGTGACACTCGAGCAGGGAGTACCTCAAGGGGGAATACTGTCACCCACACTCTTCCTGGTGTATATAAACGACATTACAGAGAATATACCAAGAAGAGTCCATAGCTCAATGTTTGCAGACGATCTGGCTATGTTGACCTCTGAAAAGAATCTCACCATAGTAAGAAATCGGATGCAGCAGGCCCTAATATCGCTAGAAGAGTGGGCGAACTCATGGCTGGTCAAAATAAACGAGGAGAAAACCACATGCACAATATTCTCGATTTCAATCAAACCACAGAACACCAAATTAAGCCTAAATGGCAAATTCCTGCAGCCAAACGACAACCCAAACTATCTGGGAGTCACATTTGATCAACGCATGACATGGAAAAGTCAGATCGAGAGAAACCGAAAGAGAGCCAGAGAAAGAATGGCAATCATGAGGAAACTTGCTGGCACAAGCTGGGGAGAAGACGAAAGCATACTAAAGAAACTGTACACTGGAAGAGTGAGACCAGTTCTCGAGTATGGCACTGCGGCATGGACAACAGCAGCAAAGGCGAACTTCGATAAAGTTAGCAAACTTCAAAACCAAGCCATGAGAGTTATAACAGGAGGCATGAAGTCAACGCCAATTGTAGAACTTGAAAAGATTTACAAAACTGCAATCCATGACCGATAGAAGAGACTGCAGAGCCCAGCTGTAGTCAGAGAAACTCCGAAGACTGACTGACCATCCAATGCACCAGAGACTAAACAATTTGGGAAATGGGAAACTAAAGCGGAGAAACTTTGCAGAAATAGCCAAAGCAAAGATGCACGAAGATCCCATAAACGCACTAACAACACCAAAGCCCATCACTACTGTACGAAAACCTACCTGGAGGCAGGATATATTTCCAGGGGTGGTAGAAAATATACCAGGTATTGGAAACAAAAACTGCCAGACTGAAAAAGAAGGGAGAGATACTACCCTAAGCTTTATATCGAAAAACTACCCAAGCATGGACTGGACCCATGCATACACCGACGGTTCTGTAACAAACACTACACAGAACGGAGGGGCAGAAGCATTCCTGAACCTACCAAATGGCAGAAAAATAACACTGTCATTCGCTACTGGTAAGTACACAAGCAATTTTAGAGCGGAGGCAGAGGCACTGAGGGCGGCAGTGGAAGAAATGGTGACACATAAAGAAAATGAAAGCCATACAGTCCTGCTTACAGATATTCTCGCCGTAGTCACAGCGCTAAAAAGCCAGAAAAACACTGAGTTAAATGACTTAAGAGCAGCACTCTGTCAACTATGCCAGCAGTCCGCACCAAAAAGGGTAGTGGTACAGTGGAGGCAGACAGACTGGCAAAAGAAGGCGCAAGACTACCACAAACAGATACTAGTATGACGTACGAAGAGTCAAAACGGCTTATTAAAGCCAGATACATGACCAAATGGGAAACCGAACATACTGGTTACACCAAAAACGATGCATATTACCAGTTGAACAGAAGAGAGCAGGTCGTTGTCTTCAGACCTCATACTGGCCACATTAGACTTTCAACAAATTGAAGATAGGTGGAACCGACGAATGCCCGTGTGGTACCTGGAAAATGACCGCTGAACATCTGCTGCAGAACTGCCCGACATACGAGGATCAGAGAGAGCAAATGTGGCCATCACCAGTGGAACCACAAGACAAGCTCTATGGCAGTGTCGACAGCCTCAGGATGACCGCCGCTTTTTTCGAAAAAATAATGTTTACTGTCTGACTGCGTACGAAGAAGAAGAAGAAGGAGATTTCAAGTTCAAATGTTGAATGTGCTTTGAATAAAACCGTGTGCGATTTTGTTTTTGGTTCTTCGTCCATTTATTTCGCCTTCAAATTTGACATAAAGCTTTCGTTAGAGAAAACACACTTTAGAGCAGTGCTTCTCAAACTATTTCGATCCGCGGTACCTTTAGTGTACCATCATTTGTCCACGGCACCCCAAGTCAGAAAAAAGCATGTTTAACAGTTACAGTGAGTCTAAATGTCATTTCAGGGAAACTATTGGAACGATTCGCGGCACCCCTGTACTAGCCACGACATCCCATGGTGTCGCGGCACACAGTTTGTGAACCACTGCTTTAGAACATGAAACCAAACCATTGTCATGCGTGCGGGATCTGTACCAGGCGCTCTTGACCAGGGGTCAACGGGCCTCACAAGAGGTCCTTGGAAATATGTCATTGGGTCCGTGATCTTGGTTTGGCAAAAATCAACATATCTTAATTTACACTAACTGCTAACTGAAATCTAGCATGTCCTTCACTTATGGAATTGTGTAATAATGCTAATAAATGACGGTAGTACTAGCTAGATATGCGCCAAAAATAGACGTAGCATATATTTTTATATCACATTATAGTTATTGCATATCTGGAAAAAAATCGCTTTAATTCCATCTTTGCGAAACGAGATTTTCAACATTTGTAACAATGAAAACAAAAATCAAAATCGATTAGATGTCCAACATGACATTCGTGTTGCTTTATCAAATACCATACCCCAGTTTAATGCTCCAATTCCAGACAAACAACAATGGTCTTCACACTAACATGCGTTTAAAAAAAAATTAATTAAACTTTAACTGTCCTATATTTGTTTTGTTATTGTGTTAAGAAAGAGCCACATATAGTATTATATCATATATACAAGTATTTTTTGTATTTTAGTAATTGTATTTTTATATAACTGGTTCTTTGTAATTGTATAATTTAAATTTAAAAACATTATTCTGAGAAGGGTTGTGTGACCTTCACCTGACTAGAAATAAATTAACATAAATAACCAGAACATAAATGGTTAAGAACCCTTGATCTTTACACAGACGATTTGACCGGTGTCAGCAATGGGATTGTTGTTTTTTTTCACCTCGTTGTTTTGTTTCCTTAGACGAAATCCGTTGTATTATGTCTTGTCACATCAGACAAGTACATCTGAGTTCAGCACAAATGTTTACTTCTTATAGTTGTTTATTATGTGTTTTGTTTTTTTAAGTGTTTGCCTCACTAGTTTCTACTGGCGGAGGCGCGTCTATTCCACCCCAGACCGTAGTCATTTGGGCCATATTAAGACGCATAAACCAGTGCTTGGATGTATGTGTGCGTCTGTATGTACATATAACCTCGATGCTTTATAGGGACACGAACTCGCTGCTTTATAGGGACACGGTCTTCGCTGTTTTATAGGGACACGACCTCGCTGCTTTATAGGGACACGACCTGACTGCTTTATAGGGGCACGACCTCGCTGCTTGATAGGGGCACGACCTCGCTGTTTTATAGGGACACGACCTCGCAGCTTTATAGGGACACGACCTCGCTGCTTTATAGGGACACGACCTCGCTGCTTTATAGGGGCACGACCTCGCTGATTTATAGGGGCACGACCTTGCTGCTATATAGGGACACGACCTCGCTGCTTTATAGGGACACGACCTCGCTGCTTTATAGGGACACGACCGCGTTGCTTTATAGGGACACGACCTCGCTGCTTTATAGGGACACGACCTCGCTGCTTTATAGGGACACGACCTCGCTGCTTTATAGGGACACAACTTCGTTGTGTTATTGAATCCGAACACAAGCACGTTTCGGTTGTGAACTGTGCCAGCAACCGGATCACTTCAAGCCTCCCGACCCGCCACCGCTTACCAAACAATAAGACATAACAGTATACACACCAACGAGAGAGACTATTCATATACTGTCAATAGATTTTATTTACAAGTTCTGTGGCTATGAAAGTGATTTGTACTGGTACATATACAAACAACTAACATTATTCCAGACTGATGCCTCGTCGATATTAGCAGCGTTAAAACAACACACGGATGAAGATCTCGAGCAATGTATGTACTCACTGGCACAGCTGTCCAAGGTTGGTCATACAGTGGATCCCATCTCGCTGCAATATTGAAGACAGTGAAGCTGCAGACAAACTAGCAAAGTGTGGAGGAGCATCCCCGCAAACAGAACTAAGCACTACATATAATGAGGCCAAGACCATAATGAAAGCCAGATTCCGAGGAAAATAGGCTAATCAACACCCCGACTTCCGAAATGAAAACAGCTACTTTAATTTAACTAGAGAGGAACAAGTCGTCATCTTCAGACTCAGAACTAGGCATAATAAACTCAAGGGTCATCTTTACAACAAAATGAGGACTGGGACATATGACAAGTGTCCATATCGGGAGCATATCGTGACCGTGGAACACATCCAACGAAGCTGCATGCTCACGCAGGAAAAGAGAGAACAATACTGGCCCCCGAAGCATAAATGAGACAAAGGTTGTATGGAGATAAAACAGCCTGACAAACAACAGTATCCTTTGTAAGAGAAACCGGGACCTTGATCTGATGATGGACAAAGAAGAAACAATATGGCGGTGTTTCCCTCCATTATAAAGTACCGCCAGTAGGATTTGTAAAAGTAAAGTATCCCATAGCATTACTGCCGTATGGGGTGTGAGGTGTTAGCGATCTCACATTTCAAAGGCTCGGCTATATGAGGGCGGTAGCCATCTCCTCTCCCTCGCCGCTTTTACTTCCCGGACTGAACCGGTACCCATTTAAGGCTGGGTCGACCCGGGATCCATTGCGGTCTTAAAAAACATTACCGCCTCAACTGGGGAATGAACCCAGGACCACTCAGATGCGAAGCCAGCGCACTAACCACTGCGCTACGCGGCCATAGGATTTGTAGGACTGAAATATAGACCTGTTGTCGTCGTGCAGGATTTACTTTTATTTATCACTGTAAACAGGCTGTTTTGAGTCTAACGTGGTGGGAGATCAACGTGATCCCCGTTGTAGTGAGCGACATACAAATGATGCACAACCATCCGGAGGACCCTGTCCACCTTCAGCAGCACGCTCGGGATGTGAGGAAATTACTGCAACTCGTCACTTAACGCCGTTATTAGAGAACACAAAAAGAGTAAACTTACTAATTGTGGACATTCAACAACCACACAATTTTATATTGATAGCAAAAATGTCTTACCGAGGTACGAAACCGTGTCCCTTTGACTAGAAGACCAGTTTCCTAACCGATATGTCACTTCTTCCCCTTCTTGTTAAATGATTAATGCCAATTGAAGTACAAGAAACACCTAATGATCCTCTTTTCAAAAGTCCCAAAGGACTATTTATCCTTAATGAGCATAAATGTCATCTCATAATATTTGTACATACTACAGTAGAGGACAAGGTTCGGGTGGCTGGCTAGTTCCTTTCTTCAAAACTTTCTCTTTTCTTAACCGGACAGTCAGGTGTCCGTTTGCAGCTTTGGTTGACTGAAGAGTCTCGCGATAAGGTGCGTTTGTTCAGTATTGACATGAAAATGAAGTGAGTTAAACGACCACACCCAATTTGACAATCATGGTGAACCTTACCGTGAGTAATACGCCCACACACTTCAGCAGTACGTGCCTTAACGATAATGCACGCATGTTACGACATTTCAACCGTACAAAATAACTGCGTACTCGAGTGGTGATTATAAAGCTGCACATAAAAAAGAAGGGATTCTCGAGTTCCAACCTTTACGCTCAACATACAATGTAGTGATACGTGCTACAAGACCGCAGGCAAGGAAACTCGTTCAATGTTATTCGCTGGCTTCAAGGCCGTCGATCAAAGTCGAGTGGTCTAATGTAGGTCGGGCGGCAAACGTGTTTTTACATAAAGGTAGTCATCACCTGTACGAAAAAGAACGAGTCTGATAAAAAATAACAAAGAATAAGGCGCTGAATACCACCAACAGGGATTGAGTTATAGAGGAAGCGACTAACAGTGTTGGAGAGTGGAGGAACCACTCTATAATAGACAACTCTCAAACTCAATGTCTTGCACGGGTCGTCGTTTACACAGGTCAAAGGAAAACTGAATGTTGAGTAGACCTCTACTCTTGAAAGAAACCTCTGGAAGCAATACTCCATACAGGAATAAATGAAACCTCTAACAACAATACGCCATTCATGAATAGATTAAACATGAAAAAACAATACTCCATACAGGAATAAATGAAACCTCTAGAAACAATACTCCATACAGGAATAGATTAAACCTGAAAAAACAATATTCCATACAGGAATAAATGAAACCTCTAAAAACAATACTCCATACAGGAATAAATGAAACCTCTAACAACAATACGCCATACAGGAATAGGTTAAACATGAAAAAACAATACTCCATACAGGAATAAATGAAACCTCTAGAAACAATACTCCATACAGGAATAGATTAAACCTAAAAAAACAATACTCCATACAGGAATAAATGAAACCTCTAACAACAATACTCTATACAGGAATAAATGAAACCTCTAACAACAATACTCCATACAGGAATAAATGAAACCTCTAGAAACAATACTCCATACAGGAATAAATGAAACCTCTAACAACAATACGCCATACAGGAATAAATGAAACCTCTAACAACAATACGCCATACAGGAATAGATTAAACCTCTAGAAACAATACTCCATACAGGAATAAATGAAACCTCTAAAAGCAATACTCCATACAGGAATAAATGAAACCTCTAACAACAATACGCCATACAGGAATAGATTAAACCTCTAGAAACAATACTCCATACAGGAATAAATGAAACCTCTAAAAACAATACTCCATACAGGAATAAATGAAACCTCTAACAACAATACGCCATACAGGAATAGATTAAACATGAAAAAACAATACTCCATACAGGAATAAATGCAACCTCTAGAAACAATACTCCATACAGGAATAGATTAAACCTGAAAAAACAATATTCCATACAGGAATAAATGAAACCTCCAGAAACAATACTCCATACAGGAATAAATGAAACCTCTAACAACAATACGCCATACAGGAATAGATTAAACCTGAAAAAACAATACTCCATACAGGAATAAATGAAACCTCCAGAAACAATACTATATACATGAGACAGGAATAACTGAAACCTCTGGAAACAATACTCTATACGTGAATAAAAGAAACCTCTAGAAACTATACTCCATACATGAATAAAAGAAACCTCTAGCGAAAATATTTCATACATGAATAAAATAAAGCATTAGAAACAATAGATACATGCTACATGAATTAAAGAAACATCCAGAAATAATAGCTACATGAATAGAAGAAACTTCTAGCAACAATACTCCATGCAAGAATAAAAGAAACCTCTAAAAATAATACCCCATGTAAGAATAAAAGAAATCTTTAAAAACAATACCCCATCCAGGAATAAATGAAATCTCTAAAAATAATACCCCATGTAGGAATAAATGAAACCTCTAAAAACAATACCCCATCCAGGAATAAATGAAACCTCTAAAAACAATACCCCATCCAGGAATAAAAGAAACCTCTAAAAACAATACCCCATGCAGGAATAAAAGAAACCTCTAAAAACAATACCCCATGCAGGAATAAAAGAAACCTCTAAAAACAATACTTCATACATGATACAGGAATAAAAGAGTGAAGAGCTTGGCGTCTAGTGGATGAGAAGAAGAACAAGGAGAGAAGCAACAGTATGGTGTGCATTGGGTCCAGCAATCGTTCATGTAAAACTACCTGCAGCAGAAACAACCATACACCAGGGTGGGGCACATTCGTTTAGGATCTAGGAGTCAGGTAAAAAAAATGTGGAAGACTGACGTAATGCTGGATGAAAAGGATATACTGCGATGGATGAAATTGCCAGAGAAAATACGAGATTGGCCCTGAAATATTAGGCGCCATTGTGACATTTCTAGACACATTGGCGACCTTACGCTCGGGATTTTTCGTGCACTGCAATGCACTGCACAAGCGCAAGAAAAACTTTCACTCGCACTTTCTTCATAGAGACCAGATGCAATTGTGTTATCATGTTCAATTAAGAGTTAACAATTGAGATACAAAAAAGTGTAAATAAGAGACCGGTAACGACAACATGTTTAACAAACTTCACATACTGTGGGCTGATTGATTGGTTGATTGATTAATTGGTTGATTGATTGATTTATTCCCGTTTTCGCTTCAAATGAAGTCCAGGGCCATTACTGCAGTTGGCCCCTTTACATGAAACATTTGTCTTAGCATTTGTAGCATAAGTTTCAATGGACATGGTGTTTTGCATGATGAGGTTACTGACCCCACGCACAGCCCTCTTTAGTCGTAAATAATAATATCCGCAAAAGGTTACTCTTTTTAATGCTGGTACCACTCGAGTCGCTGTGGTCTAGAGGTAAGACACTCGCCTCTTAGCGTGATGAGCGGAAACGGTGTGGATTCGAGCCTCGCAGGTTTTAAGTGACCCCTTGTCTGAAAGAGGTGGGACCAGAGTACCTGTATCCTAAATTACCTCCAATCGTCTTGACTTAAGTCTAGCCACTAGCCCACGGTAGTTCGGGACCAGAGAGTGCGATTGATGATCAGCACAGCTTCTTTCTCACTATAATCCAAATACAGCGAAAGTTACATTATCAAGACAGAAAGTTACATCATCAAGACAGAAAGTTACATCATCAAGACAGAAAGTTACATCATCAAGACATAAAGTTACATCATCAAGACAGAAAGTTACATCATCAAGTCAGAAAGTTACATCATCAAGACAGAAAGTTACATCATCAAGACAGAAAGTTACATCATCAAGACAGAAAGTTACATCATCAAGACAGAAAGTTACATCATCAAGACAGAAAGTTATATCGTCAAGACAGAAAGTTACATCATCAAGACAGAAAGTTACATCATCAAGTCAGAAAGTTACATCATCAAGACAGAAAGTTACATTATCAAGACAGAAACAGTCAGATGATGTCGCTATCATCGATAGCGATGAGCAGCTAACATTTTTTTTAACCACTCGAGCCGATCTCTCGTACCACTGGGATCTCCATCCCTAGGATCCTTCGAATCCCCACTCGAGCCGATCTCTCGTACCACTGGGATCTCAGTCCCTAGGATTCTTCGAATCCCCAATCGAGCCGATCTCTCGTACCACTTTGATCTCCGTCCCTAGAATCCTTCGAATCCCCAATCGAACCGAACTCTCGTACCACTGGGATCGCCGTCCCTAGAATTCTTCGAATCCCCAATGGAACCGAACTCTCATATCACTGGGATCTCCGTCCCTAGAATCCCTCGAATCCCCAATCGAACCGAACTCTCGTACCACTGGGATCTCCGTCCCTAGGATTCTTCGAATCCCCAATCGAACCGAACTCTCGTATGACTGTGATCTCCGTCCCTAGAATCCTTGGAATCCCCAATCGAACAGAACTCTTGTACCACTGGGATCTCCGTCCCTAGGATTCTTCGAATCTCCAATCGAACCGAACTCTCGTACCACTGGGATCTCCGTCCCTAGGATTCTTAGAATCCCAAATCGAACCTAACTGTCGTACCACTGGGACCTACATCCCTAGGTTTCTTCGAATACCCCTAATCGAACATAACTCTCGTACCACTGGGACCTACATCCCTAGGTTTCTTCGAATACCCCTAATCGAACATAACTCTCGTACCACTGGGATCGCAGAATGGCCACCGTTCTTCCAACAGCCAACACATGCAATGGTCCTTTTTGGAGAACATTCGGATTGCCTTCTAGAACCACTCACTTCGTACCGAGACGAATCGTCTCACTCGATATAATCAGATCTCCATCTCGTTTTGGTTTATCAGCCACGCCAATGAAAAAGAAGTGCAAGGCTCTATGTGTATGATGGGATAACCACCCATTAAATGCTCTCTCTCTCTCTCTCTCTCTCTCTCTCTCTCTTCGAATCCTTTGTGCATTGTCTTTTATATCTTTTCTACTTAGCTCTAAAAACAAACATGGCTAACCAGTTCCCCCCACCCCCTTCCCTCTTCCTCATGTGACTGTCTAACCATCACTCTAATTTGTTTCCACCCAATCTAGAATCCCATTGGTTGTACGACCATAGGTCATTGTCCCTTTAATGTAACATCCTGGTGTGTGCGTCCTTATCTTCAACCAAAACCCCGACCGCTCAGGTTCGACACTAGAATTGTTAAAACCGACACCCACCCACAAACTAGCCAAGTTTCCTACGTTGGTCGTCAACCTTTACCTCTCGCGTCGTACTGTTCGAATGCTTGGTGTCAGGACCCGAGTTTCACCCCTGCTCGTCCAACAACATTTAGACAACTTTTTATTCTTAGAGTCGCCAGCTCAATATCCCCTAAATGCCCATTCTCCACAAAGAGCGGAGCTGGAACTGTCACATCCAGTGAGCAGTGTTCTGCCTACATCCAAACTTTTCAACTCAATATTACGCTGTCAGCTGAACATCTTGGCCACGATTACACACTTTTAAACTTACTTGCAAAAATAAACCCAGCATAAACCAACTTATCGCAAGAATAATAAACCCTGCGTGACATGTCCGTGTTTTTGTTCAAGTCTAGAAGATTCCTGTGCATTTGTTGGTGCACTACACCTGTCCAAAGTAACATCTTCCCCGGTTTTCCTATTTGGAAACATAACTTTACATGCGCGTTTAACATAACAATAACGACACATATTGCAAACGGCTGACAAATGCTTTCATCTCTCGGCAAGTTTACACGAACTATCGATCTGGACTTGGTGCAGTCGGTGAACGAACACGTTCTGGCACTGTTAAACGTCATTGCCACTATACGCCACCTATTTAGTATATAATAATTGTTGTTTTAACATATTAGGTGTGCAGAAAGGGTTTGAGTAGCAGAGCTGTAGTACGTGTATAAAGGAGGGGTTGGTTCGCGTCTCCCGGCAAAGTGTAGGATTTGATAGCGTTTTCGTGACTCTCGTGTTGGCCCAGCTGTAAATTGAACCCTGCTTACTGTTAAGGAAATCAAAAATGGAGGAAAGGAGTTCCTCACAGCAAATCATAATAAGATTAAGTCTAGTACATTGAAGTATCTAACACTTAATCCTTGACAGCAGTGTCTTCTATATGACTACTTTTACCTGAAGGTTGTCAAAACTTTAGTGCATCCTCTACCTTGTACTCTATCAGATGTTAAAATTGCCAACGCACCTACCTTTTCGTAACACTCGAAACAAATATTCCAATATTACTGAACCATTTTGAATTTTAACTTAACCAGCAACTCTTGTTCTTCCATTCCCGTCAAACACGAAGTGACTAACTGACGAAGTGGCTTGATGATCGTACATATTTTTCACGCTATCGAATCTACAACACTATATGTATTCGTTGCCATAGCTTCTAACCAACCAAATGAACAGCTGGGAGCTAAAGAGTGTGTCCTCTTTGCCTAAAACTAGTTCAAGACTTCAGTCATGTTTTTCAATTTGAATAATTGCTTCGCTTTGTTATTCTTACTGAAATACAAAATTTGTAAGGTTTGTCTAAATAGGTAAACTCTTTATCTCATTATTCACCGACAAGATTGAAAACGTTTCCGTTGGGGCACTGTTTGGCTCAAGTAACCATCAGATGATCCGTTTGGATCTTATAGCAGAGAAAGAGGTAACATAATCACGCGAACATACAACTACTCTAAGGCAGATGTTAAGAGGATGAAAGAGGCAGCGAGCCACATAATCTGGAAAGATATTGCCGGAAGAACAGGTGTTGAACAAGTGGGGTAGAGTTTTAACTGTTTAAAACAGTTCTAGAAAAGCCACAAGAGGAATGTGTTCCATATAGGTAGGTAAAGCCTAAGTGTAAAAAGTGGATAACTAGATTTGTAGTGAAATGTAGAAGAGCTAAATATAAAGCATAGACAAAATATATAGAGGCATAAAGATACATCAAAAAGAAATATATTTAAAATATTTTGACAAGCAGAACATAGATCAGAAAGTCAATAAAACAGCAACATTAGACTTCAACAAAACAACAATCAGAGGATCAAGACTGATAGTAAAAGCTTCTTTTCTAATGTTAGAAATAAGGAAAGCACGAAAGACAAAGTAGACCTTCTCATAGACAGCACAGGAAAAATAATAAGTGAGAATAGGGAGGCAGCTAATCTAGTCAATCAGTACTTTGGCACAGTCTACACAAAAGAGGACTACTCCAAGATCGCAGAGTCTATAGATATTTTTCAAAGACACATGGATACAGCGGGATTAAGATCAATCTGTATTACAGAGGAAATAGGTTTTTTTTTAATTGGAGGGGTTGAAAGTGGATAAATGTCCGGGACAAGATGGTATTCATCCAAAATTGCTGTTTGAAATTAGAGATCAACTAGCAAAACCATTGGCTATATTATGTTCTCAATCACTTGCAAAAGTGATTGTTCCACAGGATTGAAATGATGCAGGAGCGATCCCCTTATCCAAAAAGGGCAAACAATCAGATCCAGAAAATTATAATTCGGTGAGTTTAACGAGCATAGTCTGTAAATTGTTAGAGTCAATAATCAAAGAGAACATTGTAATGCATTTAGACAAGTTTAATCTAATCAGAAAAAGTCAGCATGGATTTTCTAGAGGGAGATCGTGCTTAACAAATCTATTGGATTCATGGATGAGGTTACTAAAATGATAAATAAAGGGGAGCCAGTGAATGTTATTTATCTAGATTTTGTAAAGGCCTTTGATAAAGGAACTCATCAAAGATAATTTAGAAAGTTAAAATCACATGGAATAGGTGGGGAAGTTGCCAAATGGATTGAAAATTGGTTAACGGGAAGAAGGCATAGGGTGGGCATAAATAAGGAGTACTCTAAGTGGTGTGAAGTAAAAAGTACAGTGCTACAGGGCTCGGTTTTGGGACAAATTTTGTTCTTGATATATATAAACGATTTCGACATTGATATGACATCCATGGTTGCAAAATTCGCTGATGACACATAACTATGCAATAGTGTCTCATCTATATATTGAGGTCGGATTTAGTGGATATATTGAGGTCGGAGTTAGATCAATTTCGAGAATGGTCTGTAAGCTGCCAAATGGAGTTTAATGTGGATAAATGTACAGTCATCCGCATGGGTAGATTCATTACGGAACACAATTACAGAATAGGCGAGAACAATATTAGAAAGATAAAAAAAGGAAAGGGACCTAAGGGTCATAATAGATCATACAGGTAAGGTATGGCAGAAGTACAGGTGACCTAGATTGGAGTAATGTGTACAGGTATGGAGTCATTTTCATAGAGGGGATATAAACATGCTGGAAAGAATACAAGTGGCCTAGTGGTTAAGTGGCACGGCTCACAACCCGAAGCACCGACCGTTATCCAGGGGAAGCAAACTCTTAGAAAATGCAGGAGGAAGCATATCCTTACATAAAATCCACGCTGAAGTCGGATGCACTGGGCCGACAGGCGCAAAATAAAAACCACAGTGAAACGCACACCGCCTTGGGGATTAGAGAAATAAGACGAACGCAAAAATAAAAATTGATAAATTAGACTATAACAATTTTTGTTCCAAATACAACCACCTTCAAGAACAAGAGGGCATAGCTACAAATCAACTAACGAATGGTCCAGATTAGATTTTAGGAATATATTTTTTTAGTCAGAGAGTGGTGAATGCTTGGAATGCATTGCCACAGGAATTAGTGGAGGGATAGACAAATAATGCTTTAAGAATAGATTGGATGCGCATAGCTTTTAGAGCAACGTAATGTAAATAAAACTGGTTGTATACAGACTAATGCCAGTATGAAGACGTTAAGTTAGTTAAGTTTGGTGGCAATTATGTTATAAATTATTGTAGATTTGTCTTACAAACGAATTGTGAACATTACGCTGTTGTTGTTCGAATGCCCATATTGAGAAGGTTTATTATTTTGTGCGTCCTGAAAAAGACCCTAAATGGCGGGTTGCCACTTTCCTCCCATCCCGAGCGTGCTGATGAAGGTGGACCGGGGTCCTCCAGGCGGGTGTGCTATGATTGGCTTCACCTGCGTGTCGCTCACTACTACGGGGATCATGTTGATCCTCCACTTTGTTAACCAGATTGCCATGAAAACAGCTCGTTTCAAGGGAGGATCAAGGTAGCTGAGGTGAGGGTCTTGACCAGTATATTTTGCCTGACCCTGACTAACATGTCTAGGAATACTTGGAATCCTGGTATTCAAACAGGCATGCTTCGGCTATACATAGTAGGTATTCTACAACTTCCTGAGGCTTACTAGTCCTGTGGGAAGATACACATAATTTTGATAGATTTTAACTAGAATTTTGCCTGGGCAGCGGCCGTTAAGCCTATTCTTTTCGATTTCTAACTGCCAAGTATTTTTAACGTGCTCGACACTGAACAGGAATCGGATTTCACTACCCAGAGATCAGGGGGAGTTTTTACCAGAAGATCCACGTGAAAAAAATCACGATCTCCACTGTGATTGGAACCCACGACCTCCGGCACCACTCGAGGCGGACACCTTACCTCTAGACCACTGAGCCATGGCCATGACTGAGCCCCCCCCCCCCCCCCTAACATGTCTGATCAGTATATTTTGCCTGTCCATACGTTAGTCTTCCTCCCCGTGAACATTACGTAGTACTGACGTTACTTAGTACCGCTTAGTCTCCGTACGACATTTAACACTTACTTGCAGTCAGCTTAGCTATTATCTTTGTGGGTTTTTTTTTTGGTTTTTTTTGGTCTTTTTGTTTGATTGCAGCAGAGCTCGTCCCACTTTTTGTACTTGGTGCCCATTTTTATAACTTTCGTGAGGGTAAACTTTCTTACGACCAGTACTAAAGATGAAATGGTTACATTCGAAGGACAGTACTAAAGATGAAATGGTTACATTCGAAGGACAGTACTAAAGATGAAATGGTTACATTCGAAGGACAGTATCAAAGATAAAATGGTTACATTCGATGGACAGTACTAAAGATAAAATGGTTACATTCGAAGGATAGTACTAAAGATGAAATGGTTACATTCGACGGACAGTACTAAAGAGTAAAGGGTTACATTCGATGGATAGTACTAGGAATTAACTAGTTACATTAGACAGCGAGTACTAGAGATTAAGTTGCTACATCTGGTGACCAGTGCTAAAGATTACATTGTTACTGTGGACGGCTACAACAAAAGATTAAATGGATACGTTTGATAGTCAGTACTGAAACCTGTAATATCATGTAGCGGGGAAAATATATTGAAAACATTTGTGATAATTTTACCCAAGATTGTACGTTGATCTTCTGATGTGCTGATAATGTTGAACGTTTGAGTAGCAGTATAGCTAGAGCGATGACTTCCGATGACAAAGGTACTGGGTTTAATCCTAGTCTCAACATTCTTCGGGTTATCCAGTTGACTTTGTTTAGGATAGGTAAGGCAGTGACAAAATGTACTGGTTACACTATATAACAATACAATGACCTAGGACACTTCACCCTTGAAGGCAGTGTCTACTATGGAACCCTTTTACATTAACTGTTGAATTATTGTTGAGTTTTAAATGTAATTAATCGAAGCTGTTTGACTGCCGCAGATGTTCGATTTTTAACTTAACCACTTGAACAAAACCGATATATAGATATGCTCGGATTTGTCTTAACATGCTGCAAATCTGCTATGTTGACTTTGCGCGCAACGCCCACAAATATATTCTCGAAAAAAATATCATTGTTCGAGATTAAGATGCCGAGCAGTGCGGAGCTGTAGCGGTCAGCAACCCAAAGCTGACTATCAGGGCCAGTGAACCATAGCTGCCAAGACCCTTCTCCCCCTCTGCACGGTGATCCTGGATAGCAGGCTACAACAGAGCAGACTGGCTAATGAGAAGGGAGGGATCGAAGATGGAAGGCTACCCAGTACCATACAATTCCTGCTGAAGTCGGCTGGTGTCAGACAGAATGGTGTGAATATCGCAATTAAGCTGTAAACGACGACACAGTGCATTCCGTTCCCTTGACTACATCCTGCTACTTGCAAAGCCCTTTTCATGGCTTGGTGGCGGAAGTTTGAGAGCGAACGACGAAGATGAAGATAACTGTTCCATCCTTTTCCCTTAGACATCACAGAGACCTCACAACGTGTCAAATGTATTGTGATTTTTCTTCTAACCAGTTGTGTATATAACATGTGATACTGTTCTAAGGATAAACATGTCTAAACTACTAAACGTTGCAATGGATATTTGATCCCCCCTTAATAATCCATAGTGTTCTTTACAATTGTGCCGTGAGGAGCTTATGTCACTGTCCTGCGACAAGTGCGTAGCATCGGTCGTTGTGAACCCATGCCATTGCACATTCACTTTAATATCATATATCCACCTACCTTGCGGCCGCCCTTATGCGCTATAGCCAGATCTACTGTAGGGGTCTATTGGCCCCAGAAATATCAGAATGAATGAGTTCGATCATAACCTGTCAGCAGATCACTTGAAGCACAGGGCTTCGAGAAAGAAGCGCCACGCCATCCTGCTCATATCTGTTGACCAATGCGGTGGTCAACTGCTAGCCCAACCTATCTTTAGTCTAATTGTTGAAATTATGATCTGTAAGATATGTCTCCTTTAGTTGTTTCGTTTTAAAATAGTATTTGCGTACTTACATTATCGCTGTGTTCGAGGGGTTAGGCACGCTCGCCTCTCAAAGCTATGAACGGGAACTGTGCTAAACAAAATTCGTTGGACCGAAAGGTGTAAGCATAGCAGTCAAGCTGTAAACTAGCGACACAACGCATTCCGTTCTCCAGACTATATCCTCCTGCTTGCAAAGCCCCGTTCAGAGCTTGGTAACTAGAGATTGAGAATGAACGCAGAAGAAGAATACGTTTCAATATATGGAATAACGTTTCTTCACCCAAAACTTCGTTATTTTTGGATGATAAAATAAAATGTTATGTTGAAAAACATCACCTGGTAAGTTACTTTTTTCGTTGAGTACATATACATTGTGTTAATTCGATATAATTCCACTCGTAAATATAGCGTAGGCTGGTAAGTTACTTTTTTTTGGTTGTGTGTGTGTATATATATTTATATATAGTGTTAATTCGATGTAAATTCCACTCGTAAATATAGCGTAGGCTGGTAAGTTACGCACAAAACGAAATTATAAAAACGGCCCGCAAAAACGCACGGATAAACTGATGTGTGCCGAGTCGGACAGTAATCTTTAAAAATTTGACAGTTTCGTGTCGATTGTTAAATTTACAGTAAACATATCTCAAGTGATAATTCAACTTACACACGCATAGTTGGAACTTGGTGATTTGAATGAAAATTCTGTGGCCTGGTGTCTCAGCGCTGATCATCGTAATGATTTGTCAAATTGTCAACTGGAAGTAATTGAATAGACAAATAATAATGTTGCCCATTCTTGATCGTGTAAACAAATATGAAATTGCAGATGGACCTGCAAATATACAGTAGACCATTTGTGATTTACGTAAAATGGCAGAAACTGGCAATGTTTCAGTGTTGAAACTGATATTGAATTACAGAGGTGAAATGTTGTACTGATTGAACAGACAAATGATCCGTCCTCCTGGGGAATTTTATCTTAGGACAACGTTCGATTTTGAAAAGAGTAGGGTCCGCCAGACTGTGAAAAATGTAATGGATTCTTTCATAAATCATGGCGCCTGGACCCATCAGTATTTACACTCTTCGCCGTTTGCAGAGTGGGACTGACCTTTTAATAATGGGTTTGACTAGATAGCAGATACGTCGTTTCTTGACAAGACAGCACCTTTGTTCTCAGTCATCCCACCACCGTTGTTGTCATTGATTGCCTATAGTGATAGTTGGGATTCTCTCGTCGGTTTTCTGATTTCTCTGAAAGTTTCACTTTCTTTCCCATGTTGTTGGAGTTCTTCGATTTTGCTGCAAGTGTTTGTTATGAATTATTTCTCGTCTTTTCTGATTTCTCTAGTACAATCTCAATATTCATTGCTATTGCGGTCTATACCTGTTCGTCTTAGGTTTCTTCTATAAGTTGTAGCGTACTTTCTGTGATGTAGTTCTGCTTCTTATATATTTTCCTAGGGATCAGATCCCGTGCTGCATCGAGTAAAACATCTATTGTCTGTGTTGCCAGTTCATTGACTGGCATATTCTCGCCTGTCATACTTCAATGCTGTTTTCGATTAGCATTGCATCCATATTGAAACGTACAGGTCTATCCGCTCTAATGATTTTATTGTCTTGTTTTGTAATCCGCTACTAGTATCTAGTGATCAGAGTCGCAATCTGCTCCTAGGAGCGCCTTTGTTGAGATGATGTTTGACTCCCATCTCCGTTGTATTAAGATATAATCTATTTGGTTCTAATTTTTCCATTTGGAGAGATCCATGTGTATAGCCTTCTAGGGTGTTGTCCCAACAAGCTGTTCATGATTACGAATTTGTTCTCCAAGAAAAAGTCAGCCAGTCTTTCTACTCTTTCGTGTCTCCTCCCTATCGCAGAAGACTCCCGTGCTTCTTTATCCTCTTTGTTCTTTCTGCTCTGATCTTTGCGTTGAAATCTCCAGTTATTATAATAATATCCCCCCCCCCCTCCTACTTTATTCAGAATCTTGCCCATTCCATCATGAAATACATATATTTCGTCATCGTCTAGTCAATGTGATTAGTCACTAGTGACAGTTAATATAGTAATAAATCATTTTACTGTTACCCGTGGATAATATACACAGTGAGAAGAGGACATTGTTAGTGTGAGATAACTTTGACATCCAACTACTCAACAAAAGTAAGATTAAACCGTTACTTTGACATCCAACAACTCAGCAAAAGTAAGATTAAACAATTACTTTGACATCCAACAACTTAGCAAAAGCAAGATGAAACCATTACTTTGACATCCAACAACTCAGCAAAAGTAAGATTAAACCATTACTTAGACACCCAACAACTCAGCAAAAGTAAGATAAAACCATTACTTTGCACCTCTTGTGGAAACAAAAGTGTGTGAGCTGGGATTGGCAGATGATGACAGAAGTTGATGAAAACCTGCGGGTGTGTATCAGTTGGACATTGAAATTTACATATATTTTCATGTTTGCCCAGAGCTCTGTACAATTTCTTTTGTGGCGGTTTTTGCAACTTGTTTTACAATCTATTTTGTTCATAGCAAACACATGCTTAATGGTTGTCTTCTCTCTAGTTAGATCTTGTTATTGCTTTGTAAAAATGTACACAATGATCTATATTCTTATTTAAACTTTGTTATTCAGAATCTTCCAGACAAAGAATCGAATCCTTCGAGTCAAAATGTTACAGAAAGATCATCAGAATAACCTGGACAGAGAAAAAGACAAATGTAGACATTCGGCAAGAGTTGAGCATAGAGGAGAACTGGTTTATCAATTCCATTTTGGCTAGAAAGTACAAATACTTTGGTCACATCAAGAGACACAACGGTCTCGAGAGAACAGTGATGGAAGGTATGGTGCCAGGTAAAAGAGGAAGGGGTAGACCAAGAAGACGATGGCACCGAGATATCCAGGAATGCCTGAATATGACTGTAACGGAGGCTGCAATTTTGGCGATGGAACGAGTTTTTTTGACAGACTGTGATGGGAGCGACGTTCTATAAAGGACATGCTACATGATGATATTCATAATCACATGATGAAATGCCAATCATGTCAGGGTTGAGATCCTTGAATATTTGAGTGTGTCACAATGTTTATTCTTGTTTGGAAGTGCTTCTTCTTCTGAATGCATTTTTGATGTTTACACCAACAGACTATTTCCTATAATAAACTCAATTGTTGTTTCGAGTTCTTATCTATTTCCATACAATTTTGAGTTCAGTGTTGAGTCGTTAGGTTAATGCATCTTACTTAACCCTTTACAGGCTAGTCTAATCTAAACTTAACATCTTTATACTGGTTCAGAAGACTCTACAGTCTGTATACTTCTTCTTTCTTCTTCTTACGCTGTCAGACGTCGACCTTTATTTTTTCGAAAAAAAGCAGTGGTCATCCTGAGGCTGTCGATACTGCCATACAGCTTGTCTAGTGTTGCCACATCTGCTCTCTCTGGTCCTCGTATATCGGGCAGTTTTGCAGCAAATGCTCAGCGGTCATTTTCCCTGTACCACACGAGCATTCCTCAGTGCCACCTATCTTCAATTTGTTGAATAGGTGGTACCTCAGTCTATTGTGGCCAGTGCGAAGTCTGAAGACCACGACCTGCTCTCTTCTGTTCAACTGGTAATAGGCATCTTTTCTGTGTAGAGAGTATGTTCTGTTTCCCATTTGGTCATGTATCTAGCTCTAATAAGCCGTTTTGACTCTTCGTATGTCATACTAGTATCTGGTTGTGGTAGTCTTGCACCTTCTTTTACCAGTCTGTCTGCCTCCTCGTTGCCTTGGATGTTGCAGTGGGATGGAACCCACTGTACCACTACTCTTTTTGGTGCGGACTGCTGGCATAGTTGACAGAGTACTGCTCTTAAATCATTAAGTTCAGTATTTTTCTGGCTTTTTAGTGCTGTGACTATGGCCAGGGCATCTGTAAGCAGGACTATATGGCTTTCATTCCTTTTACCCGTCACCATTTCTTCTACTGCCGCCCTCAGTGCCTCTGCCTCCGCTCTGAAATTGCTTGTGTATTTTCCAGTTGCCAATGACAGTGTTATTTTTCTGCCGTTTGGTAGGCTCAGGAATGCCCCTGCCCTTCCGTTCTGTGTTGTGTTTGTTACAAAACCGTCAGTGTATGCATGGGTCCAGTTTATGCTTAGGTAGTTTTTCGTTATGTACCTCAGGGTTGTATCTCTTCCATCTTTTTCAGTCTGGCAGTTTTTTTTTCCAATACCTGGTATATTTTCTACCACCTCTGGAAATATATGCTGCCTTCAGGTAGGTTTTCGTACAGTAGAGATGGGCTTTGGTGTTGTTAGTGTGTTCATGGGATCTTCGTGCATCTTTGCTTTGGCTATTTCTGCAAAGTTTCTCCAAACATTGAGCTATGGACTCTTCTTGGTATAT
The DNA here is from genome assembly GCA_036924085.1 of Ariolimax columbianus. Classification (NCBI taxonomy): domain Eukaryota; kingdom Metazoa; phylum Mollusca; class Gastropoda; order Stylommatophora; family Arionidae; genus Ariolimax; species Ariolimax columbianus. The sequence continues at coordinate 56,161,668 of JAVGWX010000001.1, forward strand.
TCTGTTATGTTATTTATATACACTGTATACAACCAGTTTCATTTAAATTTCCTTGCTCTAAAAGCTAATGCATCCAATCTATTCTTAAATGCACTAACTCTCCCTGAGTCCACTACTTCATGTGACAATGCATTTCTGGCATTCACCACTCTCAGGCTAAGAAAACTGTTTCCTAATATCTAATCTGGACATTTCTTTAGTTAATTTGTAGCTATGCCCTCTTGTTCTTGTAGTAGGTTGTATTTTGAAAAAAATGTGTTATACTACTTTAACACTTAGTATACGCAGCCAAAAACCACGATTTTACACGCCTATTTTTCTACAAAAATGTTCACACCTAACTGCTGTGACAAAATTATTCATATATCTGTTATCTTTTATTGTGTGATCATGTTTTATATATCAAAATGTTCAGGAATGATTGCTCTTTTTAGAAACAGTGCAAAAAGATGTCTGTACAGTGAAGTTGCATGCAAAAAATTATGTAATGTGTAAACAAAAATTAAAAACAATAAATAATTTGTCAACATTTTTTCACTTACCATTTCATTCAAATGAATCCTTCACAATGTTGACACACAAAAATTCTTTCTTTTGATAATATATCCATATTTACCCAATATTGGGAAGTTTCATCACTCTTGGATCAGAAATAACATTATTATGACCATTCAGCAGTGTTTGGTAAATTGAAAAATAAAATGGCACAAATTCTCTAAGAAAAAAAAAATTATCTATGTACAGCTGATTTTAATTTACATTTATTTCAAATGATGCTGTTCAAAACAGTGATTTGGATGAAGAAATGGCTGGTCTGGGCATCCTTGACAAAAAAATGTTGTCCTAACTCTAGCATTTGGAGTACTGCAAACAATACATTGATGACACAGTGTAGACTTTTTGATAATGTGTCTTTTTCCACTGTGTCTGTTTGCATGGCTGCTGATGTAAGGTTCCACCTGCAAGCTGGGCGTCTCTGTAGCTGCAAAAAGGCGAAGCTCAGAAACTAATTGCTTTTTAAATTGTAGATAGGGCTGCTTTTTTGTGTTTGCAGGCCTCGTCAGGGCATGCAAAATAAATGAATTCAGCTGAGCTACTTCAAAAATCCAAAAGAAAATTTTCTTCCACCATTTCCTTGTTCTTCTAGTGAAGGTACCATATGTTGCGACACACTGATCAACCTTATCACACCCATTCATGCGGTAGTTGTAGTCATCAATCATTGATGGTTTATCCTTCACTACACCAGAACGACTTGTTAAACGTTTGGTGGTCACCGAGGCTTCACTAGAGACAAGCAAGCATTGCTTTTTAGCCTTCTTGTCTCTGAACATCACGCAGAGGAATGTTCTTTCTGTATGGAGAAACCATTTCATTTGTAAAAAGGACAATTTTGTTGTCTTGAAAGCTTGTGGAAAATCTCTGCGGTTTATGTTGACCGTACCAGTGTAGTAATGGCCATTACTGGTAAGGTACTGCAGCAGCGGATAGCTGGTGTAGTAACGGTCAGCATAAATGTGATGGCCTTTCCCACAAGGTTCTAAAAGCTTGTCAAATATTTTGACGGCTTGTTGACTGCTTGGATCTAGGTCTGGATTGTAAGATGTATTGCTGCCAAAATATATCAATATGTTGACAACATAAGCAGTGTTGCTGTCGCAGAGGCCAAAGGTTTTGACGTGGTATTTTTTTGGCTTTGATGCATTGAACATCTTATGGGCCCACCTTCCCTTCCATCCAATGACCATTTCATCCACAGAAAGTTCCTTGAATGGGTAATATGATTTTTGAAATTGAAGTAGCAAGCTCTGCACAAATGGCTCAATTTTGGCTTTACCCTGCGAATCAGGATTGCTTACATGAAACATTGTATGGTACAAAGCTTGGAACCTGTCCCTCGTGAATACCTTCCTGAACCAAGGTGTTTCTGTAGTCTCATCATGTGCCCAGTAGTCACTAATTTTAGGTTTCTTTAAATAGCCGATAACAGTAATGACAACAAAGAATTTATGTAGCTCAGGCACAGTCACTGGTGACCATGTTAGAAAAACTGACCGTACTGCAGTTGTTTCTTTCATTGCCAGGCACCGTTGGGCCGCATAATCATTTACTGACCTGACAAGGTCTTCCATAATGGCATCAGTAAATAAAGCTTTAAAGCAAAATAAGGGTGATGCATTCTCTGGAATAATGTCAGGATTGACACCAGGGATTCTTGGCTGAGGTGGAATAAACCGAAAGGTATTGTCTGTGCTGCCCTCAAATACCTCCCTCCATTGCCCTTCATCACTAACCTGAGCGTCTGCCCTAGTAGTTGCCATTGGGACAGGAGACACTGTAGATGGATCTACTGTACTGCTGGTACTAGTACTAGGCCTAGGACCAGGATTCCTATAAAGTACAGATCTTGATCTTGCTCCTCGTCCTCTCTTAGGCATAGGACCTTTACCCTTTCCTCTACTATGGATGAGAGACTCCTCCTCTTGCTCACTCGAACTATCCCTGGTGGCACTGTACAATGATGTATTTCTAACATCCCCTTCTTCATCTGAATGAGAACTTTCACTGTCAGTGTCAGAAGTCATGTCATCTGTATCTTCTTCAGCCCAGATTTGAATCATCTTAGTGGCCTGAACAGCAGAAAATCGTGCGCCACGAGAATTGGTAGAGGAAGCCATTTCTTCAAATGAAAAAAAAAGTTGAAAAAAATCGCTACTTTCGTTAGATTATTGAACAAAATGTGCCAAATTAATTCTCAAAAGCTTACCAAACCACGCCGTAAGATGCTTAAAAGGACAGGAACAGGAAATGACGTTGCAGTAGTTTAAAATGTTGGATAGGAAATAAAAATATTTAAAACTTGGCGTTGGTACATTTCGAGCGACAACGCCCATTTCATGGAAACAAAATATCACTGACGCACTTTCCGATAACAATTTATTATGAATATTTCCTTCCGAATTAAAACTGTCCATGCTAAATATTTCTTTATCTACATGTCTGCCTATTTCAAGTCATGGTTGAATTATCTGTGAGACACGTACTGCTGAAAATCGTGTCCCACGAGAATGGGGAGGGAGGACGCCATTTCTTCAAGTAAAAAAAGTAGACAAAATAACTTTGTTTACATTTTTATTTTTTAATTTAGTAGTACATAATTGATAATAATGTTAACTCATGCTCTAGAAATGGAATCTGAAATGGCATTGTTGTGGGTTTATACTTGCTGGATTTGGATTAAACCCATATTAAATACATTTAATACGTTGCAAAGAGTGCGAGCCACGCTATTTGGCTTAATGTAATTCCGTGGCTGCCTAATCGACACGTCATTTGGCGGGTCGGAATTTAAGGGTTAATTTATCCCTTCCTATGATTATCTTATAAACCTGCATGTCACCTAAAATTCTTCTTTTAAAAAGACACTATAGGTTGGTTTTTCTGTCTTTCCCCATAACTTTAATCCCACTATCAGCTTTGTCATTCTTTTTTGTATCCTTTCCAGCAGGTTTATATCTCCTCTAGGATAAGGAATCCACACCTGTACACAGTACAATCTAGTGCTTTATACAGTTTGACAATCACTTCATTACTCCTGTGTTTAATATTTCTTTTTATCATACCTAACATTGCATTTGCCTTTTTCACTGCTATCTGGACTTGCTCACTCACCTTACCTGTATGATCTATTAAAACCCCTAGGTCCCTTTCCCTTTTTATCATTTTAATATTGTTCTCGCCCATTCTGTAATTATGATTCATATTGGATCTACCCATGTGGATGACTGTACATTTAGCTGCATTAAACTCCATTTACCAGCTCACAGACCATTCTCAAATTTTATCTAAATCCGACCTCACTATATCCACTTGTGCTTTAGATCAGACACTACTGCATAGTTTTGTGTCATCAGCAAATTTTGCAATCATGGATCCCATATCAATGTCCAAATCATTTATATATGTTGCAGCTTGTTCAAGTGCTTGATCCTAAGATGACTTTCTACCTGGTTGTAGTCAGAACTGTTATGAACCATATTTGCAGCAAGTTCAAGTGGTTCATCCTAAGATGACTGTCTACCTGGCCACAGTCGGAACTGTTATGAACCATATTTGCAGCTTGTTCAAGTGGTTGATCTTATGTTGTATAGTTAGAGTAGAATTTACCAGTTGAAAAATGCATTGACTAAGTATAGTTTTTGAGATATCAGGTCAGGTTAGGTCATCACGTAACCGGTGAGGTCGTTTGGGCACACATGAAGACATCCTCCCAACCCCACGCCACCCCTCTCTGTCAGATGCCGCTGCCTGTGACTCTTCTGGTCGGAGACTGGTCCATTATATTGTCCTCCCATCTCTTTTTGGGCCGGCCTCTTCGTCGTCTGCCATGCACCTTTCCGTGGAGGATTGTATTTGCAAGACCATCTGATCTCGATATGTGACCGTACCAAGTGAGTTTCCTTCTTTTGACAGTTGCCAAGAGGTCTTCGAAAGGCCCTATTGCTGTTGTAATTCTATCTCGTATTTCCTCATTTGTAACTCGATCTTTGTACGTGACGTTTAAAAGTGTTCGGAAACATCTCATCTCCAAGGCCTGTATCCTTCGTTGAGATATAAGACAAAGATACCCCCTCTTCCGTTCTTGGACATCATATGTTGCTGTTTATTTGTGTGGGTGTGTATTTGGATGTGCCACAATGTTCTTGTTGGAAATCATTATCTTTGCTATTGTCTAGGAGTGCCACTACAATAAATGTTGTCTGGGATCTCTATCTGTTATTCTCTAGGAGTGCCACTATAATAGATATTGTTTGGGATCTCTGTTATTCTCTGAGTGCCACTATAATAGATGTTGTTTGGGATCTCTATCTGTTATTCTCTAGGAGTGCCACTATAATAGATGTTGTTTGGATCTCTATCTGTTATTATCTGAGTGCCACTACAATAGATGTTGTTTGGATCTCTATCTGGTATTACTTAGGAGTGCCACTACAATAGATGTTGTTTGGGATCTCTATCTGTTATTCTCTAGGAGTCCCACTAGATGTTCTTTGGCGAAGCCACTTTCTTTTTTTTTTTAATAATTTTTTTTTTATTAAGGAGTTCGACTATCTACGTTCTACCAATTCCCTTTGCATTTTAGTGGTCTACTATATTCTTCACATTGAAGATTTCTACCATTTTTTGTCACATTGGAGAATTTTACCATCTCCTTCACATTAGAGATTTCTATCATTTTATTTTCACACTGGAGGTTTTTACAATCTCTTTTCACATTTGAGATTTCTAACCATCTCTTATCATATTGGAGAGTTCTACCATTTTTCACCACATTTAAGATTTCTATAAATTTTTTTCCCATTGGAGAATCTACCATATCCTTCACATTTGAAATTTCTAATATCTTATCCAAAGATAGATGACTTTAAAGTAATACAAGCTTGAATACAAACTGACAATAAATCAGAGAAATTAAGCGAAAGAAAATTAACACAATTAAGCTAAATCAAAATTCTGATATGCCAAGAAAATCAATTTTATATACACAATTCAAGAATATATTCCAATTTTCAATGATGCCATGAAATGTATATTTATCTGTCTGTAAACACATACACAATCAAACTATTTAAGCCACATGTATAATTGAATAGAACATTAAAGATGAGGTTACTCCTAGTTACAAATACACATAAGTGTTGACAGAGTTGTTCCCTTTAAAACAAAACTTGCCTTGGTGTGGATGCTGATGCAGTAGTCAACATAGAATAGAACCACTGTAGTCTTCCATGCATGTTGTAAATATTGACTAAAGAGATATGTGGATAGCAACCTCATCATGTACAACAATTTGCTGCGGAAGCAACCAATGCAAGAACACAGAGAGTACTCTGAGAGAAGAATGAGGACACAAAGACAGGCCTTTCATGTCCAACAGATGTTAAAATATAGACATGTCAGAACTTGCCACTCACCTGAGACTAAAGACCTCGCAATAATTCTGTCCCAAATATATAACATTATTATCAGTAATATTTTTTTAAAATATCAAAATCCTTATTCAAAGTATTGAAAAAAGAACTATAATTATGAAATTCTTTCCATCAACCCAAGAGGAAGAAAGTTTATAAGGATTATGAATAAAAACAACTTGTCCCTGAAGTGTGCTTGCAAAGTTTTTATTTCAACCTAGAGGCAAAATACCTACATCTTAAAAGATTTACACTCGTGTCTCCAGGCTATGATACCAGTATGCTACAGCTAAGTCACCCACTCTACCTTGTTGCAAAAATACAAGCACCAACCAACACCATCACATAATAATACTTAATGTATTATACCTAATACTCATAGTCTAAACATATTATTATGCTCTGCTATGCATTTGAAGTAGAAAACTTTGTTCTTGGCGTTAATGCAAATTTTGCTTTACTGTAAATGGCTAGCAACCTAATCCGATGTTAAACAGCTTTGTCTATACAAGCATACTCCTTATGTATGGCATGTTAGGTCCCAGGTCACCACCATAACTCAGTACTGCCTTTTTTCATTTACAGATGCATGCAGGGCACTGCAGTCATCATGCACATGCATAACTTTAAAATTAACTGATAATAGTGACACAATATGTACAGCAGTTACACACTGATATGAGCGGTAGCACCAAGTCGCTAAAAAGGGGACGGCGTGGGTTAATGGTTAAGTGACACGGCTCTCAACCCGAAGCTGCAGGGTTCGCTCCCCATCACAAAACCGGCCGTTACCCCGGGGAAGCAAAACCTTAGAAAATGCAGGAGGAAGCAGACCCTAACATAAAATGCATGACGAAGTCAAATGCACTGGGCCGACAGGCGCAAAATAAAAACAGTGCAATGCACACCGCCTTGTGGAATAGAGATATAAGGCATACGCAAAAAAAAAAAAAAGGCGCTAAAAGATCATAATTACATAGTAAATGTCTCAAGTTCAAGGTGCAACTGAAAAGTGTCATAAACTGGGGTATAAAAGTACATTATAAGTCAGTCTGCATTCTATAGATATTTGGGCGATTGTATTTACCAAGGTAGGTAAGCATATAAAACATGCTCTCAATAGAAAAATACTTCTTTCCCTTGAATTCATTTACTCCTGAATTCCATAGGGTTGAGAATGCTGTCAAACATCTGTACACTGTTAAGTAATGTAGATTAAGCAAAATGTAACTGAAGTATCACATATTTTGCCTATTTTGATACCAGGAAACGTTACTATGCATGTTGTAAGTGAACTTAGAGGGTTGTGCATGGGGATGGCAATCTCAAGCAAAATGAAACAAGACTCACTGTATCTTAGATCCTTGGTCAGTGACTGACAATCACACCTGATAATGTCTCTAACAGTCCAACAAACCCCCTCCATTTCATCAAATCTGCAGCAATCCTTCATATCCATCATCTTCAATCAGCAGTCCATCATATCTAGTTTTTCCCTTCAATTTTGGCTTCTACAGTTCTGTGTCAAGTTGTCTTAAGTCAGTTTTCCTTTCACTTTCCCTCTGGTGCAGTGTGCAACTCTTCATGTGATTTCAGATTCTCTTCCTAAAACACTGCTTGTCCAGATCAAGCATTGACGGATTATGAAGATGTCCATACCTTCTTGATTGCTCTGGACCAGCAGTTCTCAGTGTCCAGTGAGAAAATTCTATGAATCTTCATTGTGCGAAAAAATGCAAATTTTGACATTTCTGTTTTTGTTACTCTGCTACACAATGTATCATGCAGAAGCAGAGACAGTTCACAACTCTTATAGATTCTTAGCTTGGTATTTATGTTGTACTTTGAAGACTCTCAAATGTTGTTCTGACTTTATTCATTCTACTTTTCATGTCTTTGCTTGTTTTGTTGTCTGACACTACTGTGCTTACTAGGTATGTAAATGAGATTCACTACAGATCATAAATGTTTTTTCAAGGAGACCAACTGTAGAGGTGACCTCATGCTCCTATTGGAATGAAAAAGGATGGATTATAACACACCACATACCCATTTGGAACTGAATGCAGAGTTCGTTGAAATACAGACATTTGAAGATGTTTAGTCTGAGAAATGGCAGATTACTGAAACAATTCTTTGTCCAGTTGAAAAACATATTTAAAACATCATATTTTAACTGGCCAGTAATCTATTAGACTACATATATCCAAATGCTGCAGCAGTTTTTCAATGAAGATAATAATGTGGGAAGATGTTCCATAATTTAACATAATTAAGTGTTGATTTACACAATGTATTCATTTTTACTAAAAACATTAATTCCAAACAAAAATAGGCCAAAACAAAACAGACCACACATTGACCAAGCCCATTCTTTTGGTAGAAAACAATTTGGGAAATACAAAGCAAAATGTCTCTAACAATTTAGTAGGAACAATATTTGTAAACTTTGTGTGGAGAACATATAGGATTTTTGGATAACTTGCCAACTCTGGAAAGATATAAGAAAAACAGTGACCTGATCTATCAAACTCAAGGAATCTGACCATCTAATAAAACAAAGCATCGCGAATGTCATCACCTCGTATTGATGCAATGTAATTTCTGCCCAGTGCTCTGAATGTCAAATTGCAGAAATTCAACCAAGCTCAGGTTAATGAAGGGGCTGACTATGACTTTCTTAAGGTAGCCCCATGTCTGTTCAGAGTCGGCAAAGACTAGGTGACTTGCTGGCACAACAGACAATCAATATCTCCATTATCCGCAGAGGCTGCTGGTCATCTCTCAATGGACTTGTCTCGAAATCACAGTGCCTTCCTTCCCGGAGGATTGAGACAGGCAAACAGGAGAGGCTGTGATGGGGGCTGGAAACTTCACTTGTATAACAACCATTGCCAATTCCCGTAATAGTGAGCACCCCAAAGATGTAGCCAAGCACCGCACAACTGCCTGGTGAACCACAGTTCACCTTCATCAACATGCTCAGGATGTGAGGAAAACTACAACCCGTAACTTAATGCCCTATTCAGGGAGCACAAAAGAATAAACATACTCATTGTGGGCATTAAACAACAACCTTGCCAATTAAACCACACTACAAACAAATGGATTTAGGATTTCTTATAAGCTGGATAGGGTCAATTCAAATGTAGTGTCGGACATATGCATCGCCAAATGGATTGCTGTGTTTAATAATAACAACACCACTTAAGTGTCCTGAGTGGTACCTGGAATGAGAAGAATAGTGCCACTGCCCCTTTCCAAGCATGTTGTAAAATGTGACTACAGAGAAATGTCCTGGGGCTGGCAATCTCATTATGTAACAAGTAAATATTTTTTAATATGTTTTTCAGTACAAGCTTTTATTTATACTAAGAAGTGCTTATTTTGTTTTTAGGATATAGATCACACCGTAAAGGCTGTGCAAAAATTGTCAGGTCTCTGGGTTATGGGGAAGTTGCTTAAAATTGGAGACAGAAGTGGGCGCAAGTGGACAATGGTCATGCTGAGTTAAATAAAAGCTAGTTATAAATGCTTGGATACAGGTTTTCTGTAACGTGACCAGATGCAATTAAAATCTATGCTTAAAATTTGAGCGAACAAGTGAATAATTGCATGTACTTGGCAACAGTATAAAAGTCTGAGTGGTCTGCCTGGGTCTTTGTGTATGACAAGGACAAGAATAGTACTACTGCCTCACAGAGAGCATGTCGTAGGAGGCGACTAACTGTGTGACATGGCATAACACTGGTCATGATTAGGGGGTTTGGAGCAGCATAGATGACGCCTAACAGGCAGCGGGTCTACTTTGCTCTAGTGTTTGAGTCTATTAAGATGGACTCGCACATCGGTTGACCCCCCTTTTTAAGTGCTTGTTCCAACGCAGCGGAGTATTAAGCTGCTCAAGCCTAGCCCGCTAAGGGGGAAACCCTTCTCCCGGCTACATCCATCTCATACTAGAGCTGGGACCTGCACAGGGACATCTGCCCCCGTAGAAGTACCAGGTCGACTAAGAACTAAAAACTTGGCAACAGGTCTCCTCTAATTATGAGGATCCAACTACAGTGCTGGTCTATGCTCACCACTGGAGAGATTAGGTGAATGACTAAATGAACGCCACAGTAACACATTCTAGAAACCAAACAGTCGATACAAAAGAAACTAAACTGGTGAGATTTACAGTAGTGGATTCACACAAATATTGCATTAATGTAGTCAATTTCATATTTTTATTTGATATTCCTAAAACTGGAATTCAGTGATATACTTACATGACATCAGTAACATTCTTACCTCCATAATCAATGAGACGTAAGCTTTTCCTTGCCTTACTTTTCAATACATTATTTTAATAGAGAGAAAGGTTGTCCCATAGCAGATGTTGCAGTCGGCAATGGAGTGTTAGAAATTTCATTTTACTAGGTCTGAGCTCTATATGAAGTGGTGTGGTCAGTTTCCTTCCAAGTTACCCCCCCCCCCCCCCCACCACCACACTGTAAGCCATGTACCCACTTGCAGCTGGATCAACTGGTGCATGTCAATAATGGGGCTCAAACCTGAAACCTTTGTCATGAGAAGTGAGTGATCTGCCACTCTGATTCATAATGGTCCCTAACACACCCCACATTTAAATCAATGTCTATTACAATCCTATGATCTTATTGGAATCTCAATAGAAAAGTAATTAAGCATATTTTTGCATTCTGATAAAAATAATTGGGCATTTTTCTATTTATTTCATTTTTTTAAACTCAATCAGACAAAATAACAACTATTATCATTTATAACCATGCTTGAGATATCAACCACTGATATACTTCACAAACACACGAGCAGACCAGCTAGAAATGCATAACTCTGTAGTTATGTCGGGATTACAGTGTCAAGGACTGATCTTTATTCAATTGTTTTATCGTATTTATTATATTGTAGTGGTGTTTCACTAATAATTATAGTTGTCCATTGCAAGTGAAGATGGCGACAGCATCAGACTTGTTCTGCGAGATGTCATCTCATGACTGTAAAGTCCAATTCTGGCCCAGAAGACTCTGCTGCACTTTGGACACATAAGTGAGGAGTTGGCTGTGGAGTTGTACATTTTCTTTTGGACATCTCGCTTTCACTGAGCCTCCGCGATGTTTTGCTCTGTGATCTGAGCTCCATGTGTGATGCTAGTGCACCAGGTGGAACAGTTCTGTGCAAGCATCTCCCAGGAAATGCTGAAGCTTTCCAGGGATATTTTTAAGGAGTCTCTATAACATTTCTTCTGTGCCTCTGATGAGCATCTACCTGTTCTGAGCTCACAGAATAGCAGCAGCCACGGAAGACTCTCAACAGGCATGCAGATAATATATCCTGTCCATCATATCGGCATTTTTTGCAGGAGCATATGAATGCCCAACATTTTTTACTTGTAAAGAATTTTAGAGTTAGGTTCTTTGTTCTGCCATCTAATCCTGAGCAGCCAGCTCATGTGGAAATAGTTTAGCTGTCTGATATACACTGTCCATGTTTCGTAGGCATTCAACAGAGTGGTTAGCACGATACACTCATACCTTGGTAGCTACTGATGTCTTATCGCCTCCAGACATTCTTTGCAGCTTCCCAAATGTAGAGCTTGCCTTTTCAATACTCATGTTGACTTCAGATTCAATATTTGCTTCTCTGGTAATGGTACTGCCTAGTTAGACAAAGCTATAACTGATTTGATTCCTTGGCTGATGACTGACAAAACAGTGACCATCACTGACTGCTGCCATCTTTCAGTGTAGCAACAAACTCCCTCCATTTGGCTAGGTCTGGGACCATCTTTCATTCAGTTCTCATTTTAGAATTATTTTTATTTTGGTGCCTACAGTTCTCTGCCATGTTATTTTAGGCCACCTTCATTCAGGGGTTTAGCTTGACAATTCAAGTGATCTGGGTCTTTCCTAAGAATATAGCAGATGCAATGCCAACCAGCAATGATAGTGAGCATATTTTCTTTTGGTTTCTCCTGGTTAGCAGCTCTTGGTTGGTAATAGTGCATTGCAAGAAATTATATGAATCTTTCTTAGATATATTGTGTGGACACCAGGACATTCCTTCTCCTGCTGCTCTAAAACACTCATCACTGTATAGAAAGTACATAGCTACTTGTATTTGCATTCATAGTCTGGAGTTTGTGCTGTGCTGCAAAGGCTTCCTATTTTACTGATTAATGGTCTAGTCAAATTATTTTCATACAAAGCTAACAAAACTTCATTGATAAAACAATTGAACTTCCGCTTTAACAACTAATCAATGTCCTTTAGGCACTCAAGCCAATGGCAACACAAATCTGTTGACTTGTTCATCTGCCAGTCTCTCGTTCTCTAAGGTTTATCATCAATCCTTCAAGTTTCTCACCTCTCTTATCATTCAACAGGCTGTCATTGACATGGATGATGATGCAGTAATGCATGAATCAGCAATTTACAAGCTGCAGGACTTTGAAATCAAATGAGTGTAGAGTGGAGTAGGGAGCATGAGAGGACAGAGCAGGAGTATGTACAACCAGTAAGTTGCAGCAACTACCAGCATTCACATCTTTGGCTAATTGCTGAGAGAGACTGAGCACTTATGCCCAAAGTGCAGTGAAGTTGATTCTCAGGAACAAGAACCTCCCATCTATAAGTACATTAGACTTATCACAATACTCTGTTTCTATAGGTTCCCTGCCAGCCTCTGCCAGGCGACTATGAACCGTAAAGGCTGTCAGCAACCTCATATCTTGTTTCATTTCAAAATTCTTCATTTCTCACCTTTTCTAGCCACAATTTTCAATAACGGTGCTCATAAACAACCCCAGTAACATTAATCATCATCAAATGCCACAACAACTGGTGTATGAATCATGTCTCTATATTTCTATCCCTAAGGTTGTCTATAAATTTCCTTTCTCAAACCATGATAATAACATGTCCAGAATCTTCTCTCTCTGTCTTCTTCTGCCTCTTTTCTCATATACGTCTTTACAATTTCACATTAAAATAATCTTCACATTTTAGATCAACTTAAATGTGAACCTCCAACAAAACCATTTATTTCTCTTAAATAAAGATAACAAAAACACTCAACATCAAACAAAGCATACAACAAAAACAATGTCATGTAAGTTTTTTGGAAAATATTCATTCAAATGGCTTTCCTATGGTAGTCAGGAGTAGCAACTTCATAGTTTGAGATCTTGAAAAGATTGGGACCATTTTTCGATAGATACCTGTAGAAACACAATTAGAAATTGTTATTACTTTTGTCATGCACACACACACTTCATTATAGAAGCATGCACCTCTCATGCCAACTTCTGTAAGGGATCATGGATGCCCACAACTACATGTTCGAAATACTATTTATCAATTCTTCTTCTTCTTCTTCGTTCGTTCGTCCCTGACAAAGTTCTGTGCATACGTAGCAGAGAGATCAGGGTCTTGCTCTATCTAACTTCACTAAGGCCGCTCTTCATCTACACACCTTAATCTAAAGAATCTAACACAATAAACTTAGATAAACAAATTCTTTATTCCTTACTACACTGGAACTCTCCTATTCACAACTCACTCACTCCTATCAAGGGATTACCTAACCTAACAACCTCTACCCCTGCACCTAAACTATTATCAACAGTCACCTTTATCGTGCTTGGCCTGCCGTGATGTAAAGCGAGTCCGAATTATGGCCGGAACAGTGCCTCAACCCAGGTAGATCGCCTTTGGTCTTGTTCCTTCGTGCCACTTGACAAATTGCGTTATGGATGTCAGGAAAAACCGATTCAGCAGCCGCAGGTATGGATTGACGTGTGTTGAACAGGAGCCGACTGACCACGTGATAGCGTGTCACGGGTCAGCTCACGTTCCAGATGGCAACGTTCACTCCCACAGCAGGCGATTATGGCCAACTGCTCGGAGGATCGTCCACGTAGCTGGGGCTGGTCACACCCCAGCCTAAATGGAAGGATACTCACAGGTGTAGACTTTAAATACCTTGAACTGGAGCTCAGATGAGGTGACGTCCAGTTCAAAGTAAGGTGGCCAACTCGTTCAAGGTGTCGGCCGCTTGGAAACCGTGTAAATGCGTCAGACCTGGAAAACCGTATAACTCGTGCTGATGACCTCTTAGTGTGCGGCGCTCAACTGTCTCTCTTCAATGATTCACTCTTCAAAAATCGTGTAATATTTCTGCAGATGTATCGTAGCGTATCTACTGCAAATGGTGTTAACGTCTCTGTATGTATCGTAGCGTATCTGCTGCAGATGGTGTAACGTTCGTCTTCTCTGCAAAAAATTGTGTAACGTTCGTCTTCTCTGCGAATTCGTGTAAGGTGAGGATCCTTTTCTAAATTGCGTAAAGTTCCTCCCTCCTTCAAATCATGTTAAGGTTCGTCTTTCCTTCAAATCATGTTAAGGTTCGTCTTTCCTTCAAATCGTTCTCTAAATCGTGTGAAGTCTTCTTTGCAAATGTCTCCTAGTCTATCTTCTCAAATCGTGCAGTCTAATGCTTCGTGTTCCCCAATCGCATATTGTAAGAAAAGGCTATCTGCTCCTGGCCCGCCAGGCTTTTTATAACACAAGACTATGTTCTTAGTCGGCGCTACTTGCAAGATGGCTCGCTATTACTCCACCCTCCGTCGCGGTACTCGCCGACTGAGTGGTTAGGTCCCGGTGGGAAGTCCGCAGGGAGACAAGATTTGTCTACCCAGACTAAATCTGTCCCACATATGCCACTTTGTAGCTTGGAAATGTTGAACCTATTCAATAGGCATAACTAATGTCATGTCAGGTAGTCAAACGTTTAAAACTCATTTCAGTCTTTTAACTTTACCATGTTGGATCAAAGGGTTTACTCGGGCCATCTATCTATTTCATTGGTGGACACCTAAAGTTATGTGGCTACAAGAAAGTAATTTTCCATGTTCATTTGCATTACGATAACAATGCAGTATCTATGAGATCATTGAAGTAGGTTTGAAGTCAGATTTCAGCCCTGTAGAGAGACTCAATGTTCTTAGCGCGTCTTTTGTCGTCTCACTTTCTACCAGGTTGTAGCCCAGTATCGTGGTATGTATTTATCTTTCGCTGCCTGTATTTAAATATATACTGGTACTAAACAACCTGTGTTTCATCATCACTATTTTAACTGAATAGCTATAGATGAATATGGCCTCTGGTCCCTGTCAGGATAACCCTCTTCTCTAACACTCCATCCCAATGTGAATCATCTGCTATAGGGTCTACCTTTACATGCCACCTTATCCCTTAACACTGTTTTCGATATTTTGAGGTGCTCACCTGAGAAAATCATGGACATGGTTGAGAAGGATATGGACTGTGCGTTCATCCAAGGATGTGTACGCCAACATAGCACCAAGACGGACTGCAAAACAATAAAATGTTTTAATTGAAATAAATACACAATTCTTTTTCTGTCATCAACTTGTATCATGAGAAACATAGGACCACCACTAGAGCTAGCCTCCTTACAGGATGTCTCCCTATGGAAGCGAATAGTAATCAGGGTCAAGTGAAACAAAGTGATCAATACCCCAGCTTTCATCCTCATTTTTGTTACTGTAAAAAATAGTCTGGTCCAGAAAGTGGGGATTCACACTGTATTCCCCATAGTGGTGAGCTTACTGTGGATTCTAGTATGGCACCATGGCAAGATTGTACCCAATCCAGCTGTTCAAGTACACCTTAAGATGTAAGAAGAGTCACTGTAACCCACTACCAAAGAAACAATACAAAACTCAGTATGAGTAGCTTTGAACAACACAGGCAGCTTGTATCTAAACAGTTGCATCTGCTGATTCAATAGAAATGGTTTCACTTTAACAGGCTGCTAGCCCCATGTACCTTTTAAAAGATGCTTGGAAGATTAGTGGTCCTATTCTGTCCACCCCTGATACCCCTCAGCCAAAATACATTATTAGCAGGTAAAATACTATTTAGTGCATTAGGATATACATAATTTATCACTAGTGGATGTAAAGTACCTCTGTAGTGCCATTGAATATAGTACTTGAGATCTTGGGTTATGGCTTGGCTTCGTTCGTTCTCAATCTCCCGCTACCAAACCCTGAAAGTGCTTAAGTAGCAGAATGTAGTCCAGAGAACAGAATGCGTTGTGTCGTAGTTTACAGCTTGACTGCAATATTTCCACCTTTCGGTCCAACACATCCAACTTCAGCAAGCATTTTTTGAGTACCGGGTTAGCATTCCCTCTTGGATCCTTTCTCCTTAGCCAGTCTGCCCTGCTGTAGTCTGTTATCCAGGATCACCACGGGCAGGTGTAGAAGGGTCTTGGCAGCTCTGGTTCGCTGGCCCTGGCATTAGCAGTCAGCTATGGTTTGCTGACCACTACAGCTCACCATCTTGATCCCAAATTTTGGGTTATATGTTTAGTTAACTGGTTTATTTTGTAGTGTTTTTGTTGATGCAGTCTAGGGGGTGGTGAACATATTATTAATGGTCAAGGCTAAGGTAGTTAGGTCCACAACATACATTCGTGCCAGGGATGAAGCGTTAGCGACTATATTGCCCTATGTTTCAGGTTTTTGTTAAGCATGGTTACTGTCCTCACGGCCTTGCCTTCAAAAATCATCAACAAAGAGGATAACACACATCCTTGCCATTGTCCAGATATGATTCAACAGTTTTTGGAGAGTCCAGTTATTGTTCTAACAGAGTACTGGCTATCAATGTAAACACTTTTGCATAGGTTTATTAGGTGCTCATTTACTCCATTGTGTCAATATTTTCTATGGATGTTATCTATCTACATGGTCAAAAGCTTTTTCTTGATCTACAAACGAGACCTGGACCATTACAGCAGATATCCAGGGCAGAATACATGCAATGGAAATGAGGTGCTATAGAAAACTCCTAAATGTTACATATAAAGATCATGTCACGAACGTAGAAATACGTCAGAGAGTTGAAGACGCTATTGGTCCTTTTGAAGATCTGTTTACAGCTATCAAAAGATGAAAGATGGCCTGGTGCGGGCACGTCGCGAGGTCCAACGGAATTACCAACTCGATACTCTTTGGTTCCGTACCACGACAGAGAGGACGAGGACGTCCAAGGAAGAGATGAGTGGACAACATCACAGAGTGGTCAGGCCTTCGTCCCGGCGAGATACGACAGGTGGCAACGGACAGAGAGGGATGGCGTGGGATTTTGGGAGTGTCTTCATGTGTGCCCCAACGACCTGATGGGTTACGAGATGAACTGAACTGAACAAATGCAACATGCAGTTCCTGATCGTATTCAATTGTTTTCTCCACCAATTGCCTGAGAGTAGACATTGCATCCGTACAGCTTCTGGTTTTTCTAAAGCTCACTAGTATCTGAGGTTTGATGATGTAGCGTAATCTTTTTTCTAGGATTTTACTAAGTGTGTGAATCAAGAGTGATATTCCTCTGTATTTTGTGCAGACTCTTTTGTTACCTTTCTTTTTCTTTGATAAAGTGGACCGTGGTCCTCCAGATGGGTGTGTTATGCTTGGTTTCCTCTGCATGACGTTCACTATTATAGGGATCACATCGATCCCTATTACATCAGCCAGATAGAAACAGTCTGTTTCCAGGGAGAACTGCATGGAAGTGAGGTAGGGTCTTGATCATTTTGTTTACCTAATGTAATACATATACGTGGCAAAGAATACACTAACAACCAAAATTGCTGGAGATTGGGGAGGATGGGTTACACCCTCAGAACGTAACCTAATAACATAATCAAACATGTGCTGGATAGGAACCAACAAGGGATGAGACAAGCTGGAAGACAACAAAACAATGCCTGGTAAAGAATGATTGAAGAGGAGGCCAAGGCAGCTGGAGCTTCATGTCTACGTTTAGTGTATTTAACTTCAACATATATTTTATAAATTGGGTTTACTTTCCTTAGGGGCATGACCTGAAGTTTCATGAATTCAAACACAAGTAATATTGAGTTGTGAGTTGTTCCACGAACCCCTCACCCTGCATCCCCATGTAAAATCTGAACAGAGAAATTGATTAAATCTACATTATACACAGAGTTAACTAAATACAACTGTTTGTGGTTGAATGTGTCCCCCAAGGTGCACACAGTCATCACGGATCAAGTATTCCAGACATTTTACAATTAGGTTGGCTGTTAAGAAGGTTACAAATTGTGTTTTCTTTACCAAATAATCTGAGGAAATGAATGGCTCCATATATGCTGGACATTGGCTTGTCAGGGTATTCAGACAAAATCTGTAATTAAAAAAAAAAAGCATTAAAAAATTTCAGGTAATTATGCAATCAATCTTCAAAACAGATATCCAACTTAAATGTCAGTGCATGAAATTTCAACAAAGCTGATTAGGAATCTAATCAGGTGATTTTCATTACACTTTAAAACTTTTGCAGACAATCATCTTCTTGACAGTTTTTTGTAAAGGCTATACAGTAGTATCCTGCTTCATTTTGCTCTGCTATTATGACACTTTTAATTGTGTTCCTGTCAATTATACCTGCCCCTTATCTCGTCATTTTGATGCACTTGTCAGGTGAATATCAGAAAATGAGGCGGACATTGTGTACCATTTCTTCTTCTTCTTCTTCTTCTGCGTACACAGTCAGACAGTAACCATTATTTTCTCGAAAAAAGCGGCGGTCATCCTGAGACTCTCGCCACTACCATAGAGCTTGTCTTGCAGTTCCACTGGCAATGGCCACATCTGCTCTCTCTGATCCTCGTATGTCGGGCAGTTCTGCAGCAGATGTTCAGTGGTCATTTTACCAGTACCGCACGGGCATTCGTCGGTACACCCTATCTTCAATTTGTTGAATAGGTGGTACCTCAGTCTGTTGCGGCCAGTGCGAAGTCTGAAGACAACGACCTGCTCTCTTCGGTTCAACTGGTAATAGGCATCGTTTTTGGTGTAACCAGTATGTTCGGTTTCCCATTTGGTCATGTATCTGGCTTTGATAAGCCGTTTTGACTCTTCGTACGTCATACTGGTATCTGTTTGTGGTAGCCTTGCACCTTCTTTTGCCAGTCTGTCTGCCTCCTCGTTGCCTTGGATGTTGCAGTGTGACGGAACCCACTGTACCACTACCCTTTTTGGTGCGGACTGCTGGCACAGTTTGCAGAGTGCTGCTCTTAAGTCATTAAGCTCAGTGTTTTTCTGGCTTTTTAGCGCTGTGACTACTTCGAGAGCATCTGTCAGCAGGACTATATGGCTCTCATTTTCACTGTGTGTTACCATTTCTTCCACTGCCGCCCTCAGTGCCTCTGAAATTGCTTGTGTACTTACCAGTAGCGAATGACAGTGTTATTTTTCTGCCATTTGGTAGGTTCAGGAATGCTCCTGCCCCTCCGTTCTGTGTAGTGTTTGTTACAGAACCGTCGGTGTATGCATGGGTCCAGTCCATGCTTGGGTAGCTTTTCGTTATGAAGCTTAGGGTAGTGTCTCTCCTTTCTTTTTCACTCTGGCAGTTTTTGTTTGCAATACCTGGTATATTTTCTACCACCTCTGGAAATATATCCTGCCTCCAAGTAGGTTTTCGTACAGTAGTGATGGGTTTTGGTGTTGTTAGTGCGTTTATGGGATCTTCGTGCATCTTTGCTTTGGCTATTTCTGCAAAGTTTCTCCGCTTTAGTTTCCCATTTCCCAAATTGTTTAGTCTCTGGTACATTGGATGGTCCGTCAGTCTTCTGAGTTTCTCTGACTGCAGCTGGGCTCTGCAGTCTCTTCTATCGGTCATGGATTGCAATTTTGTAATCTTTTCAAGTTCTACAATTGGCGTTGACTTCATGCCACCTGTTATAATTCTCATGGCTTGGTTTTGAAGTTTGTTAACTTTATCGAAGTTCGCCTTCGCTGCGGTTGTCCATGCCGCAATGCCACACTCGAGAACTGGTCTCACTCTTCCAGTGTACAGTTTCTTTAGTATGCCTTCGTCTGCTCCCCAGCTTGTGCCAGCAAGTTTCCTCATGATCGCCATTCTTTCTCTGGCTTTCATTCGGTTTCTCTCAATCTGACTTTTCCATGTCATGCGCCGATCAAATGTGACTCCCAGATAGGTTGGGTTGTCGTTTGGCTGCAGGATTTTGCCATTCAGACTTAATTTGGTACTTTGGGGTTTTAATGAGAGCGAGGTGTACCATTTCAACATTGATGATTTGGTTTGTTGACAGCATCTTTGTATTCTGGAATTTTTCCAAACTTTCTGATTTTATAAAATGAATACATTATATTATGTTTAATATTTCTGCGATAAATACAATTGCATCTAAGTGCAAAGGTAACGGTAAAGGGAGACCCAAAGCAAACATTGTCGTCTGGGACAAAGCACCAGCTTTGTGAGGTGCGGTGGCCAGTTCCATTCCTCACTGTCTTTTTCCTTCCCTAGCCATCAGCCAGGTACCCATTTACAGCTAGGTCAACTGGAGCTGCTGGTGAGTGAGTCATATTGCTCTAACTTTAAATGCCAAGTTAACATAATTAAGCAAGGTATGTTTATGGCCAGTCTGAGTTGCTGTGTGGTTGAGCTATTTCTTATCATGGCAAAGGTACTGGATTTGATCCCCATTATCGATGCACTTCAGTTGACCCAAGTGTTAATGGGTACCTGATATATTGTTAATGGTAGAAGGACAGAGAAGAAGAAAACTGGCAACCCCCAATAAAAAAAACTGAGGTTTAGTGCAATGAAGTCTCCAAAAATTAATTCCTGACAGTAGGTTAGTACAACTGCCAACATTTGTCAGTTCTCTATAAGAAAATAAAGTAAGTCCTTCAGCAGACTTGACTGCTGGTCAGGAATGAAGTGTTAGAGACTTCAGTATACTAAACCTCAGCTTGTAAGGTGGTGTGGCCAGTTCCCTTCCTCGCTGCCTTTTCTTTGCCTAACTGTAAGTCAGGTATCCATTTATAATTGGGTTGACTAGAGTGCCAGTAGTGGGAGTTGAACCCGTACCTTTGCCACGAAAAGCGAGTGCTCTACCACTGCACTGATCAGTCGCTTTCCCTACAAGCTATGAATTAGAATATTTGAAGGTGAGCAATATGTACCAGAGTGATAGCGGGGCCCAACAGAGGAGCTAATAATAGTAACACTGTAGCCAGCCAGGCATATCATAAGAAGTCACTAAGGTGGGCTTGGCATGGGACTGGCTGCACCATCCTGTAGAAACTTTAGGCCACAAAAACTTTCATTTAATTAACATTTGATGATTGTTATGTAGTTTGTTGGAGATGTATGCTCCACATTGAGATGAAAAAGTTATGATTGATCAATTGCAAGTGTATATTTTTGCATTGTTTTTTTTTGCTTAGGACTAGCTCTATTGTACACACTATGACAGTGTAAACATTGTTGGGCAGTAATATGCACTCACAAGAGAAATAATTAAGCCGCAGGAAGTTTACAATACCTACTACGGATAGCCTTTGGCTACCTGGCAACAGACATAAACATGCCTATTTTAACCTTAGGCACGCTACATAATTTATGAAAAAAAATTGACCTAATTAATTTTCTTAATTAGTAGTCGTCTTTCAAAATTTGTAACTTTTATGTTTGTTTGTCAATAAATATGATTTTCTGGCGTGTAGATACACAATAGCATAACGAACATGTGGGTGTTATTGTTTTTGTTGTATGTTTGTTAGTTTTTGAGATTTAAAAAGATGAAGTTGAAAATTTATGAAAATCTCTGGAAAAATTTGGACTCGACCACTAGGCCTAGTCGCTTCGATAGAAAACCATGGAAACCACAACAACGTATCGATACTGTGTTTACAATATCGCCACAACTGTTAGTTTCAATTCTTCTTTCATTTAAACAAACAAAATAAACAGATCTACGCGATAAAAATCTTTCTCAACAACCTACTTCCCCTTTCGCAAAAAGTCGGCTTGCTCCAAACGGCGTATACAAAATTAAAACTGTTCAAAAGCCATTTGTAATCGCACATACGATACTTTAACCGGCAAAATATCGTGTATATATGGAGGACGTACTCAGCAGTAAAAAATGGCTGTCAGGAGTGACTCCGTTCAAAAAAAAAAAAAATTTTTCCGCACACCGTTTTTGCAGGCCGAGCTGGTTAGAAGGGATCGGAGACATTGGAGTGCTAAAGGTTAATACCAGGAGTTCAAGTAAGAACAATTAGCAATGTAGCAATGACTTGACACACGATATGAAATAAATCTGTTAGGACCAATGCTCTGAGAAAACTTTAACAAAATCTGTAGAAATAAAATGTCGTCCTGACACATATACACTTACCTCTCCATACTGAGGTCTCTCAAATTTGTATAGCAATTGAGTACCAAGCATAACGTTAAAGTAATCCTTGCAACCCAGCATTGTCTCCATCATAGCATCCCTAGAACACAACAAATTACAACACATGACAAATGCTTTGACAAATATAACAAATGTTTCTACAAAAAGAAAGTGTCACTCTCAATAAGCTTATCCATGATTCAAAAATAAGACATATCAAGAATAATGAGTTAAAATGGCAGTTTCAGAGAAAAAGTTGTACAATATTAACCAGTGTTCTCATATCTAGCTCATTGCATTTTCAGTTCACTCTATGTTTGTCCTTCTTCTTACGCTGTCAGACGTCAACTTTAATTTGTCTAGTGTTGCCACCGGTGATGGCCATATGTGCTTTCTCTGGTCCTCGTATGTCGGGCAATTTTGCAGGAGATGTTCAGCGGTCATTTTCCTTGTACCACAAGTGCATTCGTCAGTGCCACCTATCTTCAGTTTATGGAATAGATGGTACCTCAGTCTGTTGTGGCCTGTGCGGAGTCTGAAGACCACGACCTGCTCTCTTCTGTTCAATTGGTAGTAGGCATCATTTTTTGTGTAGCCAGTATGTTCTGTTTCCCATTTGGCCATGTATCTGGTTCTAATAAACCTTTTGGACTCTTCGTAGGTCACACTAGAATCTGGTTGTGGTAGTCTTGCACTATGTTTGTCCCATTTAGCATAGCTGTACTTTTTTTTTACAGTATTGTGAATTACAGTTGCAAAAAAGGTCTTGGGGCCGGTCACTACTTCGGTACAAGGATGTATGCAAGACGGATATGAACGATGCGGGCATTGATTTGGAATCATGAGAACAGGACGCCATGAATCGTGTTACATGGAGGGGCAGGATTAAGCATGGAATACAGACAAAGGAGATACTGATTGCAGATAAGCTAAGGAGAAGATACACCACACCATGTGATGACCCAAGCGGTGTTGTTTTTCTTTACCCAGGCTGTAGAAGACACTTCTCTGATTAGATTGATCTTTCAATTCTCATTCGTTATCATCATGGACTGTAGTCACACCCTTTTTATTTTAAAGCACAACAAAATACTATCACCTGATAAGATGGAATTAGCCAATGACAGAGGATGGAATGACTGTATTTATTGTTCCCTAAAATATATAAATACTCCCCTGAAGTTAACTTTGGGGTCCTTCATCTGGAAGGAAAGAATAGCACCACTGAACAGGTCTAGGAATGTCATACATAGCAAATAATGAGTGATGTGGGCAAGACTGGCAACCTCATCACGTAAATCATAGTGCAACAGCAACCATCACTTCTTTCCTCTTTGAGGATATGTCCTGAAATGGACATCTGTGACATTGTGTTGTAGATTAAAGCAAGGCTGCGATATCTG
The DNA here is from genome assembly GCA_036924085.1 of Ariolimax columbianus. Classification (NCBI taxonomy): domain Eukaryota; kingdom Metazoa; phylum Mollusca; class Gastropoda; order Stylommatophora; family Arionidae; genus Ariolimax; species Ariolimax columbianus. The sequence goes on from JAVGWX010000001.1 coordinate 56,185,330, forward strand.
CGCCTTGTGGCCCAACATATTAGATTTCAGCACAGCATTTTTAGGATGAGATTTGCTTTTCCTCTTCGATAATCTCTTAGCCAGGCTGCATGGCTGCAGTCTGTTTCCAGGCTCACCACTTGGATGCGTAACACAATATTGGTCAGCTATGGGTCACTGACCATGATGTAAGTAGCCAGCTATGAGTATTTGGCTGTTGTCAACACATTCACAGCTTCGGCCCTTCCCAACCGTCATTGCAATAGCACAAACATCCACTGGCACATACATCCACTGGCACAAGCTTCTTGCAAGAATCTTAACTGCAGCGGTGACACTGCCCTGGATTACAGTGACAAATTTAAGATGATGATGAAGATGCACAAAAAGCTGGTGTACAAATACTTCCATACTTGTTGATGTTGCAATTTTTGGCTGACTTTGACTTAATGTAGTCTTCAATAATGTCATCCACAGTTTGCTTGCATGGTAACGTGACGAGCTGATGTAAAAGAAGCATGAAATAAACAGTTAATGACTCCTATGTTAGCAGCAGATCACAACAGAAAAAGAAAAGAACTCATGATTAAAATTCCATACATCAAAAAGTCTTAAATAAGAAACAAGTTTTTCGTTTTATAAGTTGTTAATTTGAAACAACGGGATACTGAATGACAGAGCCTACTTACTTTAAGAATTTTGAGTTAAAATGTAAATTATATGATATTTCTAGAACATTTCTTATTGTGGATAAGTAGCTTCAGAAAGGTTTATCTTCTCTTTCTCAATTATAGCTTCCTTAAGTAATGAAGATAAATATTCTGATTTAACCTGAAAACCATTTAACAAAAAAGGTGTTAACATGTCATGATGTGGCAAAAAGTCATGTTAGCTACATATCAACATTTTTATAAATTATAAATGTATGTACCATTTTCTGGCGTGTAATAAGGTCCCAGTCATCTACAAGGACAGGCTTGAGGTCTTCTGGAATCTTGATTTTCACCTCAATTTTTGACAAATATGTATCTTCCTGGTAAGTAAGATTGCAAGAGAAATAAATTTTTTTAATGAATGAAATTTTAAAAAAGTACAATCTGTCACACTGAAAGATCAAACACACACAAAAATGTGGGAAAATGATTGATTTTATGACCAGCTGTTAATAAATTTATTCTGAGCTTCTAAACAAAAATAATTACCAAACTATGCATGAATACTATCCCCAAAAATAGTACATGATAGTGTAAAATTTAGGAATTGCTTTTTCTCCTGACATAAAAATGTGATGCCCAGAGGAAAAAGTGAAATTGACAGAACGCTTCAATGCAGCAAAAGATGATATTTGTAAATGCTAAAAAATTATATGGCAGTTCCCAGAGCTGCAAACTACTCTAATGCATACAAGAGAAGAACTAAAAAGACTGAAAAGATTAACAACTCAAGACACTTACAAAACAGACAATTTTCAAACCAAGGACTGGTCACTAAAAAAAAAGTAAAGTAAAGTAACCCATAGCATTACTGCCATAGGGGTGTGATGTGTTAGCGATCTCACATTTCAAAGACTCGGCTATATGAGGCCGGTAGCCATCCCCTCTTCCTCGCCGCTTTTACTTCCCGGACTGAACCGGTACCCATTTAAGACTGGGTCGACCCGGGAGCCATTGCGATTTGAAAAAACATTACCGCCTCAACTGGGGAATGAACCCAGGACCACTCAGATGCAAAGCCAGCGCGCTAACTACTGTGCTACACGGCTCCACTGGTCACTACAGACTCAAATATTATTTGTCTAAAAGATCCAAAATTGGACACAAAGATATGTGCTCATATGCGAAGGGAAAACAAACAGTATAACACATTCTAAAAATATGGCAGATCCATGAAAAAGCAGAGACACAATATGACTTTTTAAAATTTATCTAAAGGATAAGTTGTCTGGTAGTGAGAGAAGCATAGATAAGATGTATTATGAGTGAAATTGGTTATTTGTATGTTGAAGAAATATTTATGTTTTAAGAAAAACATATTTCCATTTACTATTTAGCAAAACTGACATCACTATAGGCAAGGCAGACAAATGGTGTGCTCAGGCATTTTCAGTCTTTGGTAAAGTGTATATATGCTGATGGTTCATGTAGCTCGCTGGTTATACACACCCTAATCCTTCTTCTCAGATGCTCCCTTCTACTTGTCAAATATTTTTCCTCAAATACCTGAACACTCATTCACCAAGTGCAGTATCATCCTTTAATAGGTGGTGGTTGATGAATATCTTGTAAGACATCCTCAATATCAATATTTTATGTTCCATTTCAAAGCTAACATTATCCAGACAGCAGATCAACACATGTCATTGAAGGTTGAGGACTCAATGTACCTACTGCATACTCTAGCTGTAATCATTTGTTTTGAACATTATGACACATGAAAAATACTACATGATAACATCCCCCAGACAGCCACTTCACTAATACAATAACTGTCTTTATTTTAATACTCATACCGAAGGCATAAGCTTGGCCACAATCCTGCCCCTTACACTGACAGATTATCATTCTGGTTTGTCACTACACATTGTACTACCCATCAGTGAACTAACACATTAACTGCTGAAATAAAAAATGCAGTGGCTTCAAATTCATATTTGTCAATTAGTTCATCCTGTGGTGAGTATATCATTTTATCTGGTAGTAAACTAAAATCTGCAGGCCGGAATGTATTTATGCAACTTTTAAATTTCCTTTATGACTAGACTAGACTAGTCTGAATGTTGGAAGTGGTTTGGTGTCAAAGCACATTAACATTTCTGACACTGTGAGCAGTGCTAATTAATCTCAATGTCTGTTTTGTCTCTATACTAGTCTTGGTGCTGGAAATGATTGTGTCACAGTGGATTAACATTTCTGATGCTGTGAGCAATGTTAGTTAATCTCAATGTCTGTTTTGTCTCTATACTAGTCTTGGTGTTGGAAATGATTGTGTCACAGTGGATTAACATTTCTGATGCTGTGAGCAATGTTAGTTAATCTCAATGTCTGTTTTGTCTCTATACTAGCCTTGGTGCTGGAAATGATTGTGTCACAGTGGATTAACATTTCTGATGCTGTGAGCAATGTTAGTTAATCTCAATGTCTGTTTTGTTACTATAAAGCTATCAACATTTCCTGCAATGGAAATGACTTTTTGGTGGTTTTACATTTTGTCACAGTATTTATTCTTTACCTTTGATTGTAATCTAAACTGTGGTCACCTATCCAATCATCATCTGCTTGTGTCATATATGACATCCCTCTCTTTACCATGGTACTATTGATGTCTGCAGTGATCCTGTGCAGAGGGTATCTTCTGTCTGCATTTACTCATATATAAGCTTTATACATAAATCTGGACATCATTTTCACAATGCAGGTAATTCAACCCAGGACTATATACATTCCTTCAATCTAGATAGATATAAACTATTCACACTATGACCATGGCAAAATAAGAATGCATATGCATTAATGACAGGGCCAGTTGATTCTTCTATGATGGGGTGTTGAAGTCCTGTTTCCTATGGCTCATAGTTTCTACAGATTAGAGCTTGCTAAACGGGCCCCATGTACAGACAAATTTATTTAAATTAATTATCCAGAAATGTTTAGTTTGTCTGCACAGAAATGGGAAAATAATACACCACAATGTCATATTAAAAATTCTCACTGATTCAACTGTGGCATCTATTCTGGCTCTCTTCCTCTTTGGCTCACCCACAGCGGAAGTAGCTTGAACAGCAGCACTGCTAGGATCTGGAATGGGGGGGATGGCCATTGGAGTGACAGGTACTACTGGAATAATTAAAATAAACGCTGAAATAATATACCTTAATCATATATAAAGGTATCACAAAGAAAGGAATGTGAAAACAAATCAAGAATTTCTTGACTTAATTATGACCTTCTACATGTGTTATACTTAACTTTTACTGAACCATTGACAAAAAAATTCATCCAGGGCATTGTTTGTCGCTTTTATCCAACTGAATTTACATTTCACGGCTGACATTTTTCCCCAAAGCGTTTTTATCGTAGATAGACAACCAGGCTATTGTAGAAATCGGCTGAAAATACTGTTCTTTTGATTATAGAGTTCTACTGTTGTCCTGTTTGGTTAAAAACAATGGTGATTTAAAAATTTGTTTTAGACATTTGGAAATGATTTCTTCTGTTTTTCACTTGGATTTGAAGATTCACACATTATTGAGAATGGGGAAGTTTTACGTTTTTGCAACAGATTATTCTGAGATAGATCTGTTTAGTTTGTTTATGTAGATATAATAAATACATTTGTAGTGGAAACTAATAGATATACCCATCTTGTAAACATTGATAATTCGTCCTCCGTGATACATTGACAATTTTTCTACAAACATAGGACGCCTATAACAGGAGAGTATATCTATTTCTTTGTGCTGTTTTTCAACATTTTAACCCTTTTGTATCTTAGAAAGTAACACACACACAACAAAAACAATAACACCAAAAAGTTTATCAATTTATGTCTCTACACACAACAAAATCATATCTATAGACCATCAAATACAAAGGTTACAGACTATCAAAGTCAATAACCATAGTAAAATGTGTCATGCTGAAAAAATAATGTGGCAGCATAAAGGTTAAAAAGACATGATTGAATGCATATTGATATTTTGTTGTCATATGTTTGAGCTAGTCATTTCACTCTTTGGTCTTTTATCTTTTTGGCTATTGTTTGTTTATTCTTAATGTTTCCTCTCTATGCTTACTTTTTCCACACCAGGAACCTGTTTTAATACATTTCTATCCATATACTTCTGTTATTTAATCACTTATGTTCTTTGTTAATCATTGTGCATTCAGTAATTTTGCATTTGATCAAAACTAAAAGATTCATGTCTCAAGTTATCAATTCATAATTTTTGTTTCCTTTGCCCAATTTATGAGACCAGTACAACAATGATCTTCAGACCACTAAAAGTCACACATTTTCATGAATTGTGACAACTGTTAATGAGTTCCTGATAGCAATGTTTAACCATCAAGCCATTTTAGAAGTGTAGCACTCAATATTATCAAAATAATTTATTACAAGATTCACTTTAAAAACAAATAAAACTATTTACCAGGAGGTTTTTCTTTTTCTTCTTTCTTTTCTTTTTCCTTCTGATCCTTGTCAGATTCCTTCTCCTTCTTCTTCTCCGGTACTGATGGCTGTGGAGTGCTTGGCCTTTGCCGTATTTCTTTTTCTTTCTTTTCTTTGTCCTTTGGTGCCTGTTTCTCTTTATTTGGTGGTTTTTCTTTCTCTTTTGATTCTTTCACTGGCTCCTTTTCCTTTATTGCAGTTTTATCTTTAGGGGGCTTTTGTTGCTTTAGTAATTCTTTCTCTAGCTTTCTTGCAGCTTTTGAATTTTTGGACAGAGCTCTATAAGAATATAAAATAGACATGAGTATAAGCATAACTTACTGACAAAATAAAAATATATACACACACACAAAAAAGAAGGAAAAACCAATGCTGAAGAATTTTGTAGTTTCTTGTCTTGGAAGCTATTTGTTCCAAGCTCTTCACTTTTGACGTATTTTCTCTGGCAGCAAGTTGTGGCTCTATTTATATCTCAGATGTCTCAAACACATCTGGCAATGACAAGGTGGACAGATTATCAAAAAAGGGATAAAGACCAGAACAACTGCCCAGAGTAACAACTCTACAAACAGCCAGGTAACTCATAAGAACAGCAAACAAAGAAACTTAGCTGAACAGATGGGCCATGGGACAACACAGCGAGGTATGACAAGCTCCAATCCAAATGACATCATCAATCAACACACAAGATGGGATTAGAGCACCATTTCCTGGCTAAGAACCCAACTTATTTCACTTAATAAGCTCATGAACAGTATCCAACCACCACACACTCTAAGGTACCAGTTGTAAACACACCCCTACAAAACCATTGATCATCATCTCTTAGATTGTCCAGAGCTCAACGATGTTATTAAAATGCTTCCTTCTATGAGACCACGTGAGGGTTTTGGTCAGTATGTTGCATCTGACCATGACGCTAGCCAAATGATAAAGCAAGTAATAATAAATATTATATGACAACGATTTAAGTGTTTAGTATATTTGAATATGAATGGTCTGAAACAGAGTAGTTTTAACACATTCCGGACCAATGACCGATATAATGGACTGTTATTTAAACTCTAGAAGACCATTAACCGATAAATCGGATTTTGTTTTGTAGAGTCGTAATTCGGGTTCTGTGTTAACCAAACTACTTAAAAATTACAACCAGAACTAGAACAGCTTCCGTTCGTGACATTTGAGTCGAGCCACACGTGTTATGAATAAGTGATATATTTGCGTTTTGAAGTAGCTAAACTGTTTTGTTGATTCCTAAAAAATAATGGCAACGCCCACTGCTTCTACTAGACCAAAATGATATAGTGCAGAACAAGCTATAGCTGTGATTTAAACCTTATTAGTTAGTGATTCTGATACAGAATTAGATGATTCAAAGGATAGTGATTACAGTGATAGTACTAGTAGTACTAGTAGTACTCTACTACCTAGTGCTAAGAAACCCAAACGGTCTGGCTTAGGGTTAGTTGGTGGTTGCTTCCAGTCAGGGACTATCAGTGCTCCTGAATCATCAAGCAGCAGCAATGAGACTGATTTAGAGGATATAACAGGTGCATCTAGAGTTGATAGTGATGGAAATAATGGCAATTCTGCAAGGAGAAAGGCTAATTCAATACTACAGAGGACTACTAGGCCTGGCAATGGGTGGCATGATGCCTAAAATAATGGAAGTTGTGAATTTTTAAATATTTTTATTGATTTTGGTCATTGAGGAAAATTGTACATAATTTCAACATTTTTGGACATAAATGCATCAAATAAACAGTGTTTTGAGGGACTTTGGATACTATTCTGCAAAATTACCAGACAAATTGAAATCAACAATTCAGGCCAATGAAAAATTATGGTGAGTTACAATATTTTGACTTCTAAATTATCTACCCTTAAATTTTTTTTTGTACAACATAATTATTTTTTCAATTTACTGATATTTTCATTTTCTGTACCCATTTTTCTTTACAATGATATATAATGAGTACTATATCTGTCTATGCTATGGTGTGTAATAGTCAGTTGTAAAAGGGATGCAGTGAAATTTTGCTACAGCTGAAAATTAATTTGATCCAAACTTAAAAAGAATCAACTCCTGATAGAGTAAGCACACATATTTTAAGCTGCTGAAAGCTTAAATATGTGCAATGACAGCGTATGTTGAAAGTGTCTTCCCAGTAAGCCTTGATCTCGAGCTATTCAGGATAGTCATGGGTACAGAGCTAATATTAATTTTCGCTCAGATGACAATTTCCAAGAGGTGTGGCTGACGAGTGGTTTGGATGTTGGTCTCCTGACCACAAGGATATATGTTCAAAAATTCGGCAAGACATAGCTTTCTTTTTATTGGAGGTAAAATACAAATCTAGCCTGCCAAGCTGATGGTCTGACCAAGGGTTCTCTTGTCACAGAGATCTAAGATGGCATTACAAGAAGAAATCAAAGCAGCTGAGAAAAGAGCAAGAGTTGAAATTACTGGAATGCTTCAGAGACAAATAGTTATTGAGAGACTACCAGGTATAGCATATGATGATGATGTCAAAGTGAGAAATGTTAAAATGCTGCATTATAATAATAAAAAGTTCCGTAATTCAAAAGGAAATAATGAACACTGAGAAAATGTAAAAGTATTATTGTTCAGAATAAAGTTATCAAAGAACAATCTTTATTCAAATGTAAAATAAATGTTTTGTTGCATCATTATTGTTATTCTTAAGAGGCCAGAATTGCCTGCTGGAGTGGCATCTGAGAGGGTTATGTGTGGGAAAGACAATAATGACAGCATCTTGTAAAGGTGATTAACATTTACATTCAATTACTCTATGGTAGAAGACTGCCCAACCTATGGCATCACATACACCAACATTCACACAGGTCAAAAGTCTGCTGAGTGTGGACTAAGCTTCTGGGTTTTAAATAGAGTTCTAGAAAAAAATACCATATATATATATATATAAAACGACACAGGAATAAAAGTGCAAATTACTCATTTTCAGAAGAATTAGAAAAAAGACAGCAAGTTAATAGTTTATTACATCCTGCTCAAATTCATATTCTTTGAAACAAGATAAAACAGATTTAAAGCACTGACTCCTAAACTGTGGTCTACAGAGCTGTTGTCAAAATGCAAGGAACTAAACAATATTACTGAGGGATCCTAAGACTATTAAAGTTTAGCAACTGCTGATCTCAGGGATGGTTCATTTCAAATAAGATCAAATGTTTAACTAAACTCAAATCAATTGAAATAAGATACGTTCTATAACTGGACTACAGAAAACGAAGAGTAATCAAGGTCAGGTAAAACATACTGATCAAGACCCCCACCTCACGTTCTAGTCCAAACAGACTTAGTCACAGCAGTCCGACCAACAAGGTAGGGATGAACACTGTAATACCCATAGTGCTGACTTACTGAGGAGCTTCACATTGCGCTACAGCCATGAGGACCCTGGTCCACCTCAAGTATGCCTCAGGATGTAAGAACTACTGGAACCGACTATCAAGAGTTAACTAAACCTAGTGCGAGTAGCTTTAAACAACAACATAACTGAATTGTAATCATTTCAGAGTAGGTAAATCTGTAAGTGAACTCCAATAAATGAAACAATACATGGTTTTTATCAGAACTCAAATCATTCAAATCAGAAACAATATTAAACAGAATTTAATGTCAATATTGTTGAAACTATGTTAACATGATATGCTACATACCCATGGTTCTTCAAGAGCTCTTTCTGTTTCTGAGTGCCAGCCTCATTGCTCTTGACAACTCTGCTTTCTTGTACCCACTCATCCCAGCTATAAAAATACATTAAACATGGTATCTTTTAATATGTTTAGGGAATGTCTTATGTATGAAGGTGTAATCTCTCCGCACAAACACGCAGCAAATAATTTTAAACACCTCGACAAACATGTTAACGTCTTAAATCACTTTCAAGATATGTAACTAGAAAAACAAACAAACATGAAAATTTACATTTAAATATGTCTCTAACAGACGCATGCAGACATTCTGTTCATTAGTCAAAGTGTGAAATAATCTGCAACTTAACAATTAAAAGTTCTCTCTCTGTCTCGTGTTTCAAATGTTGATATTTGAATTCTGATCCTTGAATGTTATTCCTAGTGTCATTCTGAAGTATATAATCTTGACTGTTTGAACTTTAAATTCAAATTCTGCATGTAATGTTTATGTTTCATGAGCTATTTCAGATGAATAAACATTTTCTTTTCACTTTATTAAAATAGTTTGTGTATACAATATAATATAAAATGTAACTTCTCTCATTGTGCCAGGAGAGAATAAGTACAGAATGGGTAGACCAGCTACCTGCTAACTAAACATGTTATCAGATCGTGATAATTTGAAGCCAATCTTGCACTGCATTGTAATGAATTGTGTTATAAAGGGGTTAGGCTGTATGCAGGTTTTACAGTGATGTCAACAATAGGAACCAAAATGGTCATTGATCCATTAGGTTTCTTAATTTTGTTAGTCTAAGCATGGTATCTGACCACAGTTATAAATGTCTTTTTACACTTGGACCATTAACATAACTGCATGAGACTAACAGTGGTTTCAGACCCCTGGTCTAGCACATGCACATTGCTTTATAATTCTTTACGAGCCCTCATGTATGTGAAGGTTGAGCTCACCATGAGAACAAATTTAAGTTAATCAAATATTCTAAAAGCCGAACTTCCATTTTATCACTGTAACTTCTTATGGTGAGGTTGGTTCACCCATTATTGTTTTAACTTTCTGTGTTTTTACAATGCTCTCCAAACAAAGCAGCCAGCTTGAGAAAAGGTTCTTCACTCTGAGCCTCTCTGTATCTGCTTTTTGTAAGGTCCATATCTCACAGCCATTGTTAGTGGTCGGAATAACCATGCTGTTTCAGGTGTGGGCACTTCAAATGGTAATATCTCAATTTGTACTCAGTGTTCACCCTTCTCCTACCATTTCATTGGGGAAAATAAAAAAGAGTAAATATATATTTACTAGCACAGAAGCTTACAACTTGCAATCAGGCACTTCCAAGTGGCCTAAATACATTTGGAGGAACATCATTTACAACTGAAGTTCACTTGTGTTAGGATTCATAAAATAGCAAGTGCAAACCCCTATGGGGAGTAAACTCTTTAAAAAAATATGCGCTGAAGTAGAATACACTGAAGAAATCCTGTACAAAACACAGTACAACAATACACTATGCTTAGAAAATAAGGCAAACTAAAAAAAAAGAAGAAAATATCTGAAAGAAATCTGTGTAGCTACAAACATTGTCAGAATCAATCACCTCTGATAATAAAAGTTTTACTATGAAAACATCTTACTATACTTACTTTTTGTTCCATCCATTGTAATGGATGAGATATTGTATTTTACCATCTTTGACCTCAATCTTCATGCACTGTGAAGAAAGAAAAAAAAAAAGAACAAATGTATTAAGAACATATATTATTTCCAAAATATGATGTACCGTAACTAGTTCAGGCAGGCACAATATACTAACCAGGAAGTTGAGTCAGGGCCAGGTACACTAAACTGATCATGACCACAATCTCTCTTTCATTCAGTGTTTCCTGGAAACAGGCTGTTTTCAAGGTAGGATAGATGACGAGATGTGCATCAACGTGATCCTCGCAGTAGTAAGTGTCACGTAGACGAAATCAAGCATAGCATAACCGTCTGGTAGACCATGGTCCACCTTCATCAGTACGCTTAGGATGTGAGAAAAGCTACTACAACTCGCCACTTAATGCCCTTTTAAAGGCACACAAAAGAGTTAACATACTCAGTGTGGGCTTTAAGCCACACAAAAAAAATATGTACACAGAACAGCAAAAAAATTACAATAATGATATTCAATTTCGTAATCCTTGCCGTTTGACTCGGCCGTTGTTGGTTACTGTGCCAAAACAGAAACCAAATATGTTATATACTGACTATTATGTCACACTGGCATCTAAAACATCATTTAGTATAAAGTTTTTGGTGGGACAAAGTTTTTTCCCCACAAGCTAGTAACTTCCTTCCCAAAAACAAGCATATTGACCGTAACCTGTCTTTACGTCACTGGAGTGATGAAGCAATGGTGCTGGATATTTTCAAAATATATTGAACATTCTTTGAAAAAAAACCAATGTACTTTCACAAAAAATATTTTCATGGTGCAGCTTAATTAGTAAGAACTAAGAAAATGTAGAGGAAATTGTAGAAATCAATAAATCCTTTATTCGAATTTAGCTCTATGCTAATTGAATGATAAAAAACCTTTTAAATTTTCTTGTTTTAATTTAGAAAACCTTAATTTCAGAACTGAATTTTTACGCAATGAATATTTCACGGGGCAATATTTTGTAGTATTTTTTGGATTGGTGAATTGTATAATACAAAGTGATTGAGAATTATATGTGAATAATCAAGTATCAGACTGATTACATCTGTGTCAGTCATGAGTTCAGAAGTACACTACAAGATGTAAGAGTAAAGCGAGGCACAAATGTAGTGTCAGATCACCAAATGTTGCTGGGGATCTTGCAGCTCAAACGAAAAAAGTACCCAGTATAGGGTGCAAGGAAAACAAAATATAACGTACATCTCTTACAAAACCAAGAAAAGAAGACAGAATTTAGCATAAAGTTTAATAACAGATACCAAGTGCTACAACAGCGATATGAAAATGAGAAGATGGACATTAATAGTATGTGGGACCAGGTTAAAGAGCTGTGGAATAAAACGTGAAGAAACTGTAGGAATCAAGAAAACGCAACACAAAGAATGGATAACAACAGAGACATTACATGAAATAGAAGAAGGAAAAAAGAAGAAAGCTACTGTCAACATTAGCCAAAAGTTAACCACAAAAGCCTACGCACAAAGAAATTATATAATTACAGACAAAGGGGTCAAGACATGTATAAGGAAAAATAAAAGGGAATATATCGACAAGTTAAAAAAAGGAGGCAGAGGAGAGAGGAAATATGAGAGATCTCTACTCATTAACAAATAAAATGGCAAATAGATATATACAGACAGACAAACCAAACAGATAGAGAAGGCAAGATACTGACATCATTGTAGAAACAACACAAACGATGCATTGAATATTTCAAAGAAAGTCTAAACAGAACACTAAAAAACACCAAATATCCTACCAGCAGAGGAGACCCTGAACTTGGACTGCAACCCACCAAATAAGATAGAAATGCAAAGGACCATATCCAAATTCAAGAAAGGGAAATGGCAGAACCAGATGGAATAGTAGCAGAAGCCACAATGGCAGATATAGATAAGGCCACTGATACATTGCAAGGATTATTTAACCTTCACCATTCCAGATGAAAAAAATCACGTCTTTTTCCGGCAGCTGATTTATTTTTCAGCACGTCATGTCCCGACGTGGTTGTTGATTTTGAGAACCTCTAATCTTTTTTATGTATATTTGTTTATAGTGTCTAGAGACATATATTAATAAAGAACTTGGTGGTGGTGTTGTTATTGTGTGTATGTTAGATACAAGAAGATGAAGGTTATAGTGGTGAAAAATAGCACAAACATATAAACTCACCTGGTAGCGGTGTCCCTTGGTTACAGAGAGAAAAAAAAATTTGCCCAAAAATCCACCACTACTACTACCAATGTTTACCATAATGGCTGTCTGTCACTTCGACTATAAACGTAATTATTGTATCTACATACACAAACTAAATAGATCTACCACAGAAAAATCTGTTGCAGAAACTTAACTCTTCAAATCCAAGCAAAAAACTGAAGAAATCCTTTCCAAAATCTGAAACAAATTTCATAATCGCCATTTTCTTTGACTAACCATACATGGCGGAAGTTAGAACTCTCTTCAACCAAAGGAGCAGTATGTTCAGCCATATCTATGGCATTAACTCCATAGTTTAAATATAATAAAGCGATGACCCTAGAGCTAGCGGCGTGCAACGCCAGTTGGGCGGGGACCAAATCGTCGTAAGCTCACCCCGCTGGGCCAAAAAAGGTTAAGCGAAGCAAATGGGGCTGGACAGAACATATATTGCAAAAGGCACAGTCCAACATAGCCAGACAGGCTCTTACATAGAATCCTCAAGGGAAGATAGAGAGAGGAAGACCCAAAAATACATGGAGAAGATAATTTGACTAAACCAGACATTAGTCTTCTTACCTAAATAGGGATTAGAAATCTGTACTAACATTTCTGGTCCAAATAATACATTTTATATATTCTTTGTTCGAGTCTCATTTTAATTAAATAGCAAAGACAAATTTCCCAATCTAGTGTGCATTAGTTAATTTTAGGTCTTTCATACTGTCCACTACTACCTTTCTATGTTTCACTTTGTATTCCTTCATCTTTTTATTGCAGCATTTAATGCCAGAGAAATGACAAGGTTGTATTTTTTAACATCTTGAAAATATGCTCTTGCCATATTATCTTTTTGATTTAGTATTCGTAACTGTCAATCCTTATTTTTCATACATTTTCTTTCCTATTATTACTTGAAGATCAGTGTATATTATGTTAGATATTAATTACTCTCACAAAGATTATATTAATTGTTTTCTATACATTTTAAAATATTATTTGTATGTCTGTATATATATATATATATATATATATATATATATATCAAAAAGTAAACAAAAACAACCTTCTAACCTTAGCTTCATAGAGAAGGGGTCCATGGTAGCACAATACTTTTTCTCCTGGAACAAAATAAAATAAAATAATTATTTAATATGGCACATGCAAAACTCAGTTGTTAATCAGCAGATGGATTTCAGAAATTAAAAAATAAGTAAATAAGCTAAATAATAATTGAAACTTTGGTGATACAACCACAAAAACTGTACAGATATGATACATGCTTGTTCATCACATAAAACAGTTCAAATTATGGGAAACCATACTAGTTGACAGGTTTCAGGTCAGGTCATCCCATAACCAGTGAGGTCGTTAGGGAACACATGAAGACATCATCACCATAACCCCACGCCACCCCTCTCTGTCAGCGGCCGCTCCTGTGCCTCTTCTGGTCAAAGATTGGTCCATTCTTTTGTTGTCATCCCACCTCTTTGACGTCTGCCTTGCACCTTTCCGTGCAGGATTGTATTTGCAAGACCATTTGATCTCGATACATGACCGCACCAAGCGAGTTTCCTTCTTTTGACAGTTGCCAAAAGGTCTTCAAAAGGCCCTATTGCTGTTGTAATTCTATCTTGTATTTCCTCATTTGTAACTCTCTGTTTGCAGAGAGGAATGTCGATAGTCAGTCATTATCATTAGACTTAATATTTCAACTTTGAACTTACAAACAACCCATCTACAGAAATGAGAAAGAATCGCTAATAAACTTAATAAACTATTTATTTATATTTAGACCACTCATTTTTAGCTAAATTACTAAATTATTAGTAACTTTCAATAGTCATAATTTGTTGTACAATTTTATTTACATCCACATTATGTTACTCCTTTCGATCTGATTTCCAATCTTAACTCTGATTTAAGATTTAATGAGATTATGAATTAGTGGATTACAATGAATTAGTGGATTACACCGACTGACTATCTGATCGAGACGACTGGTTGAATTATTATTAGTACTAGTACTCAGTACTAGTTGAATCAGTTCAGTAGTGATCAGTAGTCAAATAAATGCAATCATTTTGAGTGTTTTAACCCTTCTGAAATTAATACAGCAACAAAGTATTATTAAAAGTTATAGATGGCAAAATTATGCACAGCGAATTCTAATATACCCTCTTGAAATTTTGGTTTTGGAGCCATAGATAGAGGTTTAACTTCCCAGATCTTTAAGCCGCCAGAAAAATAATGCTCCCTGTGAACTACGTCACTGAAAGCGGGCTAACACCATCTTGTAACTTCATAGCAGAAGAGTTTATTTATAATTTGTAATACAATGTGCACTGAAAAAAACACACCCGGATAAAATTACATTTAGAATTCAAATATTGTCATCACAAGTTTAGTGCGACTGTGATATACCTTTTTAACCATTTCTGGGATTGAACCTATGAAAATGGAATTAACAAAACGACTGGATGATGTGAACTTTACTGATGGAAGTCTATTCTGCCTTCTTAACAACTTATTTAAATTGGTTTAGAAGGCTCTCTAGATGATACATAACAAAACCAAAAAATTACAAAGTGCTTCCTTAATTAAATTATGTACACAATTCAAAAGTTCATAATTGATCCAATCATCGAACGGATAATCAATCTTGCCTGGGTCCCAACCCTGTCTGCAGTTGTTAAGATTTGTCACTAAATCAAAGTGACCTGTGGACGATTGGATGATCAATGACCACTGGAGTCCCCCCAGCTCCGTTTCACTGAAGCTGTACAGGTCTGATCTAATGGATCTATGGTTGGAATTGACCATCTCTTTCCTGATCAGAGACTAAGTCCTGATAAAAGTCATTGGTTTCAATACTCCTGTATTGCTGCTGTACTGTTGCCTCCGTCACACGTTGCCCACTTGTACATTGGCTGCCCCTTAAGAAGTGCACAAATGAGAATGCTTGAAGGGGGTTTTCAGCAGGATATTTCCAGGAAAACTAGCTGTGTATAAAACATTGATAGTAATATTGATGGCAAGGCGATAGTTTACGATGTCCTAGTCGCACAACCACAAGCAGATGCAAAATAAAATTAGTCATACTTAAAATTAGGAACCGAATAGATTATATGTGAATGTACCAGAGACGGAAGTCAAACATCACCTGAACAAAGACGCTTCCCGGAGCAGATTGCGACTCTGATCACCAGCTACTAGTAACAGATTACAAAACAAGACTGAAGAACATTATCAGAGGGGATAGACCGGTACACATCAATATGGATGCAATACCAATCTTCTTCTTCTTCATCGTACGCAGTCAGACAGTAACCATTATTTTTTCGAAAAAAGCGGCGGTCATCCTGAGGCTGTCGACACTGCCATAGAGCTTGTCTTGTGGTTCCACTGGTGATGGCCACATCTGCTCTCTCTGATCCTCGTATGTCGGGCAGTTCTGCAGCAGATCCTCAGGGGTCTTTTTCTCGGTACCACACGGGCATTCGTCGGTACCACCTATCTTCAATTTGTTGAATAGGTGGTACCTCAGTCTATTGTGGCCAGTGCGAAGTCTGAAGACAACGACCTGCTCTCTTCTGTTCAACTGGTAATAGGCATCGTTTTTGGTGTAGCTGGTATGTTCAGTTTCCCATTTGGTCATGTATCTGGCTTTAATAAGCCGTTTTGACTCTTCGTACGTCATACTGGTATCTGTTTGTGGTAGTCTTGCACCTTCTTTTGCCAGTCTGTCTGCCTCCTCATTGCCTTGGATGTTGCAGTGTGATGGGACCCACTGTACCACTACCCTTTTTGGTGCGGACTGCTGGCATAGTTGACAGAGTACTGCTCTTAAGTCATTAAGCTCAGTGTTGTTCTGGCTTTTTAGCGCTGTGACTACGGCCAGAGCTTCTGTAAGCAGGAATGTATGGCTTTCATTTTCTTTATGTGTCACCATTTCTTCCACTGCCGCCCTCAGTGCCTCTGCCTCCGCTCTGAAATTACTTGTGTATTTACCAGTAGCGAATGACAGTGTTATTTTTCTGCCATTTGGTAGGTTAAGGAATGCTCCTACCCCTCCGTTCTGTGTAGTGTTTGTTACAGAACCGTCGGTGTATGCATGGGTCCAGTCCATGCTTGGGTAGTTTTTCGATATAAAGCTTAGGGTAGTATCTCTCCTTTCTTTTTCAGTCTGGCAGTTTTTGTTTCCAATACCTGGTATATTTTCTACCACCTCTGGAAATATATCCTGCCTCAATACCAATCGAATACAACATTGATGTACGAAACAATTTCACAGTTTTGATGGAGGCACACGAGAATATTTCAGTCAATGAACTATCAACACAGTCGAGAGATATCTTACTCGATGCAGCACGAGATTTGACCACTATGAAAATATTTAAGAAGCAGAAGGACATCACATAAGGTGCGCTACAACTTAGAAAGAGGAAATACAAGACGAACAGGTATAGACCGCAATAGCGAAGAATACAGAGATTGCACTAGAGAAATCAGAATAAATATCAGAAAAGACAAGAACCAACTCATTCAAATGCAGCAAAATCGAAAAACAACAACATGGGAATGCAAGTGAAATTTTAAGAGAAATCAGAAAACTAGCGAGAGAATTCCAACCATCAGCAAAGGCAATAAATTACAAAAAAATTGGTGATGGGATGACGGAGAACAAATTTATTTTAGAAAAGTTGAAGGAATACTGTAGAAAGATGTACGACGACACAAAAAAATAAAGGACTTGATAACCAATTATGAAGAGAGAGCCACAACACACACCGGACAAGGAACGTGCACCAATTAAAGCGCTGAAAAAAGGAAAGACCCCAGGATGCGACAACATAACAACAAAACTATTACAGGCATGGGGAGACGCTTGCATACATACATAACCCGCATTATCCCTAAAGAATTGGTACAGCTCAGCATGGCCTACATAATCGAAAAGATCAGTTTATATTTTCATACCAATGAAAGGGAATCTAAAATTATGTACTAACTATCGCACTATTGCCCTGATAAGAAGCAATGCCATCAAGATATTATCAACGTATTATTTCGAAGAGACGAGAAAATAAAGTAGAAGTTGAAATTCTTGAAACGCAGGCAGAATTCATACAAAGTAGAGGCACAATAGATCACATCTTCAATTTGAGAAACATCTTTGAAAAATGCAAAGAATACAATGCAGACCTATATACATGCTTCATAGATTACACCAAAGCTTTTGAATCAGCAACTATGACAAATACTGAAAGACATGGGCTTTGCAACAAACCTGATGCACCTAATAGAAACACTTTACAATGGCCAACAAGCCACCGTCGGAATCAACGAAGGAACCTCAGATTGGTTTGAGATCAACAAATGTGTTAGGCATGGCTGCAATCTCTTCGCTTACTAATTCAACATTTTCGCGGAGAATATCATGTGAAAGGTAAAAATAGATGAAAACTGTTAATTTCGACCCATTCTCAATTGAAGAAAAGGAGATTTCAGAACTAAGATATGCAGATGACACAGTTACGCTCTCAAACAACGTTGAGGGCCTGGTACAATTGCTTACATTCGTTCAGAAGCACAGTGGAGATAAGAACCTTTTCATGAATATACAAAAAAACCTTAAGATAATGTCCATTGGCACACACATACCTCATTCTTGATCTCAACTAGTAATGAAAAAATTGCACACTTGGATTACTGGCTTATAATCCACGTTACGTCTCGGAAACTGGGGTTTTTCGGCACATCAAGCGCCATGACGGACTGGACAACAGTTTTAGGGCATTGTTCCAGATAGACGTGGCAGAGGCCGACCAAGGCTTAGATGCACAAAAGACACCAATGACACTCTAAATACGAGCATGGAACTGACTGCTGATCGAGATTCCTATCGAATGGCTGTGATGAGATCGATGTTTTGCAGAGGACATGCTACATGATGATGATGATAATGATACTTAATTAATGGTCACATATGAAAGGTCTAATGTTACTAACTTAGTGGTTCCTCTTCTACCTTGGAGTGTAGAGGTTTACATCTGGAAAGGCATATAGACAAAACAAATATTTTTAAAATAAAAGCATCTAACGACTTTCAGATTGAATTGGGCGACATTATACTACAAGAAATACAATTATTTATGTATCTTGATATCAATATCGATCAAGAAGGTGGTACATACAGAGATATCACATTTAAAATGTAAAAGAGCTGAATGGCTTTCATTGCGTTAAAAAATTGATAGAAATCAAAAGAAATTAAATCTACCATCAAATACAAATCTCTAACTCCAATGTAAAGTGCGTCCTATTATATGACTGTAGCACCAGGAACATCGAAAACTACAACAAAAAACGTTCAAGCTCTCGTCAATCAGTACCTGCACTAAATAGAAGGATTGAAATGGTATCATAATGTCATTAAGATGGAAAGGTTGGAAATAACCAGAGGGATGTCAGTGGAGCTTGACGTAATGAGAAGACGATGGCGTTGAATAAGACACAGGTAAATAGTTTATAGTGTTGCAATGCAGTGTCTGTTCTGAAATCCCTAAGGCAGGAGATGTATCTGTACCTTATTCAATGTGGTTTGTTAAGAGCAACTATAGATGGTGCCAAACTGGCCGTGGGTCTACTTAGCTCTAGTGTTTGAGTCTATTGAGATGGACTCGCACATCGGTTAAACCACCCTCCAAGAAACTGGTTGTATTCAGACTATGTAGAGTCTTCTAAACCAGTATAAATAGGTCAAGTTAAGTCAAGTTAAGAAGAGGCAGACATGAACACTCACGGAGAATTGAAATTGCGACAAACAAAGACGACAAGGAAGACGTGGACCAAGCTGAAACGGATAACACAGAACATGAAATATGCTTGTATTGAGCTGAAAGTAATGATGACCTTCGTGTGACCCTAAGCTGGAAGTAAAGACGAGGCCCATTTTTTGTCAACTTTTATTTGAAAAACAAGATGTGGGGCTCAAAATGAGACCCCTACAATCTTGATACCGTATGCTGCATTCTAGTCAGTCTATTGGTTTTGATGATGATGGTGGTGGTGGTTATGAGTACAGCTCCATTGCGGGAAGTTGTAAGTAACTCCTATCTAGAAATAGATATAGTCAAGTTGATCGTTTCAATGTGGAAGGTATTTGATCACGTGACTGCTATCAATTGAAGCTTGGTTATAATTTCTTAAATTATGTCTCCGTGTCTATGAAACACGCCTCTATTCTCTTTTGTTTATATTTTAAGTTACTTATACACACACACACATATATATATATATATATATATATATATATATATATATATATATATATTACGGATTACTGGACGATCCGTTCCTCAGCGGTGGTTACGCCGCTGGGGATCCCAACTTCGTTTCCATTGTCTTCTGTCTTGGGCCACGGTGGACCAGTGGTTGATAAGTTTCCATCTGAAGCATCGTAGATATTGTTTCTGAGTTCGAGGGCGTTCGACCAGCGCGTAGGTGGTCTTCCCTGTGGTCGTCTTCTGTCTCGTGGGTACCATACTGCTGTCGCTGTGCTCCAACGGTCATCAGTTCTCCGCAACAGATGTCCAGCCCAGCAATGCGTTGCCTTGTCTGCGTAGGTAACTGCATCCTTCACCAATGACATCTGCCGTACGTCAGTGTTGTGAAGACCTTTATTATTTAGGTACTTTCTTTAATTGAATGTCTCTAATTCATGGAAACAGTCTTCGCTTTTTACTTTATTTATATTATTTATATTTCAAGTTCCTCATTTTCTCAATTGTTTCTAAACACCGCCACCACCTTTAAATACAACTCATTGCATTGCAACGTTAAATATTATAACAAAGCTATCTTAGTAATACGTACGGATGTGTTGAGTATACTGCGTTTACTGGACAGATCAATATGTTACGCGTCCTTTTTCAATGAACTCTCTAACAAATAGTTCTTTTGTTAGAGAGAGGCCCATTTTGCTTGCTTTGAAGCGAGAGTTGATTAACTGTTACGTAATGTTTACTTTAGTAATTGCTTCCCTTTAAGCTACATGCAAGAATACTGTACATCAAAAACTAAATTCACAATGGTAACGTTTTGCATACTACTTACACATTAATATATAAATTAATTGTATTATACGATCGTATATTTTTTATACTTTAAATACATTCTTTATTCTTTGTTTTTAACGCGGAGACCGTAAGTAAATTAGTAACGACATCAGTAACATAAAAGATGGTTTCGCACATAAAAGGCAAGTGTGTGGATGACTAAACAAGTCTTCTGACTTCGGGATATGATCAGGAAATACGATAAGCAGAAAGACTTGTATAAAGGTCTTCTTCTTCTTCTTCTGCGTTCGTTCTCAATCTCCTGCTACCAAGTCCTGAACAGGGCTTTGCAAGTAGCGTGATGTAGTCCGGAGAACGGATTGCGTTGTGTCGCTAGTTTACAGTTTGACTGAGATATTTGCACCCTTCGGTCCGACACATCCGTCTTCGGCAGGTATAAAGGTCTAATTCACAAGCTCAGGTTTTTTTTCTAAAGCTTAACTCAAAACGAGACATGGGAATAAACGCTGCAGAAGTTGAGTGAACGGAATAAACCGAGTGGCTTTATGAAAGGTTTTGTGTGTAATTGAGACGAAAATAGCATCACTGCTACACTGACAACATGGCGTAATGAGCGATTAACAGTTCAGTCAAAATCCTGAAGTGTTGAAGATTGTCCTTTTCATTGTTTTGCACCTTCCGTTGATCAATCACTTCGGTTGAGTGTGGATTGGTCTTATTATTCTGGAAAAAAAACTATACTCTATATATACTTCTTCCGTCACTAAATATATTGTAGCATAGATCAAATAATGCATTTGGTACTCTATTTTCGTAGGACAGCCTGATTTTAGTCATTTTCCGTGTGATTTCGCAGTAATTGGTTTTACATGTGAGGTTGCCAACTCTATGTCATATCTTTTAAAGTTATCTCTTACAATCTTCAAGGAATCCAACAGTTGTCCTATCTTGTTTTCTCAGGTCGAATAGCAACAACATAGAGAGAACAACATTCTTTTCACTGAGATAGTAAGAGGAAGAAGAAGAAGAAAAAGAAGAAGAGGAAGAAGAAGATGATGATGATTTAGCACATTGTAAAGTCTAACTAATAACTAACCAGCATAGGACATTACATCAAAAACCATTCAATGCCACAACTTTACAAAACAGACAGACTAATAAGGTTACTTAAACTTCTTTACGTATTGTCAAACAGTAGACGCAGTCGATATTGACAACAAGCTTAATTAAACATGTATGAGTCAGTTTTATGCGGTCACAAATACAAATAAACAACAAAAACATATTTTGTGACAAAAAAGCCTTTGCCAGAATAAAGAACACAACAGGTGAGTTGTTTATATTTCTGTCCATATACAATTTACTCATACTTATTTCTGTAATTATTTCGATATGAAATATTGCTACAACTCACATATGTTAGTCTTGACAACAAGCACACAATTAACATAACTTAACGTCTTTATACTGTTTTAGAAGACTCTGCAGAGTCTTTATACAACCAGTTTCATTTACATTACCTTGGTCTAAAAGCTTGGCGCATTCAATTTATTCTTAAATGCATTAATTGTCCCTGTCTCTACTACTTCCTGTGGAAATACATTCCAAGCATTCACCACTCTCTGACTAAAATAATATTTCCTGATATCTATTCTGGACCTTTCTTTAATTAATTTGTAGCTATGTCTTCTAGTTCTTGTAGGTTGTTGTATTTTGAAAAAAACTTGTTAAAGTCTAATTTATCCTTTCCTTTGATTTTTTTATGAACTTGTATTAAGGACAAACAAAACATGTGAAATAAACTATACTTGTGTTAGCTTTAAAATAAAGCTAATAAAATTATTACATTTCAGGCATATAGTAATAATAATTATTAGGACTTATTCATAAAAGACGTACACATATCTAGCATTATTTGACTCTTTCCTTCACTATGTACACATTTGATGGCTGCCAGAAGCAAATACCTGAGACAGATACGTGAACGGCGTAGGCAAGGCTAAGATGTTGCAGCTTATGCGCTGCTCAGCATCTTGATCCGAACAGGACATTTAAAATGCGTGATGTTGAAGTGCTGACACGTGAGTACCTTTCAAAAATACACATTCAGTTCTAGAAGAAGTGTTGAACATGTGATCCGGGAGGAAGAACAGTCCTGGCAAAGAGATGGATTATAATTTGTCCATCCAGCAACAATTATCAACCTCTTTGAATCGACCGATTCGGAATGATTAATATAATCTTTTTGGGGACATACTGATTAGCAGACTTGAATGATTTAGCGTATGTTTATCAAAACAATTAAGTGTACATACAATGACAACAGATTCATTTCAATATTTAGTCGCTTTAAGCAACATAAAATTAGCTGCGCAGTTGATACAACTTTGGGGTCTAATGGTGATATACTGTTGCATATTGGTATAATTTTTCCAAATGTACATAAAGGGGAACAAAAATAATCAATTGATCTATTAAGATATTAAGGAGATACGCTTATGAACAAAATGCGACGTAAAATTAGATGCGTACTGTAAAATATTAAATGTAATGCGATTTCTTTGCAATGGTTCTAAAAGATCAAAATAATTCGCCGATGTGGAAATGTCTTAACATGAATGGACTAAATAATTTAATGTTTAAGAGTCATAGATATTCTAAGGCTGCATGCGAAAAATCATTTGGTTTTGACATGCAGTTTAGTAGAAGGTGGCTTCTGACCTTGTTCATGAATTAAAAGATAGACTATAGTCAAATAGTCTGTGTACAATACTGACCCCTAGTGTACGAGATTTGTTTTGCTGAGTGTTTTGGAACAATGTCTGCACCACCAACATCGTCTTCACAGAAATCAGTTGTAGTTTAAGATGCACATATTTGTAAACTTTGGCAACAGCATGAAATAGAACGCTTTTTCCGCATGAATTTCTTACTCACTTTTGAGTTTTCTCAGTCCCTGAGAGGTAGTCAAATGGCATGACTTTAACTCCATAACACTCTCCCAAACCCCCAGCATGCATCACCTTGTCGAGGATATAATGTGGGGTGGTGAGCCCTACAGTGATCCAGTGAGCTATGACGTATGTGCCTGGTAGAGCCACCGAAGTCAGACACGTCACTGGGAAGGACCAGACCACGAATGACAGCGACCGGACAGGCGATTCTCAAGAGTCCAGGAAAACAGACCACCTAGGAGAGGAAAGCTCTACACAAACACCGGGAAGATGGAACTTGAAAACCCTGGAAAACAGGATATGTAAGAGTAGTACACCTTACAGAAAAGATGACCTGCTGCCTTACAGGAAGACTAGAGACAGGTTGAGGCTAGGGAAAGGAAACCAGAAAAAAAAAAAAAATAGAAAGCGCATACATTTGCTAAGAGAGTGCAAACCAAAGTTTATCTCATGAAGAATAAGAAATACTAAGAAGTAGAAGAAAATGAAAACGAAGAATAATAAGAAAATGAAAAACAGATGAAGATGAAATACAGAAAGAAAGAAGACGAAGAAGACAGAGGAAGATGAAATAGAAGAAGGACCAAGGGGAAGGCAAAGGAAGAAGAAGAAGAGAAAGAGGAAGGTAGAAGAAGAAGAATGAAGTTGTAGAAAGAGGAAGCAGAGGCAGAACTAGAAGAAGAAACTAAAATTCAATCACTCAATCAATCAATCAATCAATCGATCGATCAAAACAATTCGTTTCACCGTGGGCCATAAGTTCTCAACCAACAACTTTCAAGTCTGCCTGTCCCATGCGCTTTTCACCAAGATAAGCTAAGCGTGTCCTGCTTTCTGCGTATTAAGACTCCATTTCTTTTCTCCAAGTTTATTTTGGTCTGGCTCTACTTCTCCTGCTCATTGGGTTCCAGAACAGTGTCTGTCTTGCAACGTCATCTGACTAGTTTCGCGAGGCATGCCATTTCTAACGCCGGCGCCTTCTCTTTATTTCACCTTCCATTGAGAAATGAATCTTCGCAGGACGTCGTCGTTGGTTATTTTGTACTATTTCAAACCTGTATTCGACACAGGAATATGTATATCAGCGTTGCTGTCTTCTTTGTTAACGACGTTGTTCCCCATGGCTTCAGAGCCATATAGCAGTATCGACTTTATCTTCGTGTAAGACTTCATTTCTTTGGAGTTCCACAATTATTCTAATGCAATTGGCTGCATATTTTCTGATAGTTTATTATATCGATCTCAATTGTCTGCCTTTCATCTCCGCATATATTGGCTGCTGTCTGGTTCTCCTATCAAGATACAATTGCTTTCCCTTCATATTCTGCCGTTCCTTTCCGCGTTCACTGGAATCTCCTTCTTGTGTCCAGGTGCATTCATGTATGATTGTATATTCTGCATCTTATCAATAGGCCGGACGACAGCCCTAGCTTCTATTCTAGAACATGGAATACCACCTCCACTCCAGACTTGACCTTCTCCACGGGGAATATTCACCACAAAATAGATCGCCAGGTGCTCGACCAATTGGCAGGTAGCGACCACAGGCCAATTAGGCTAGAAATTGATATGGAAGTAGGCCCCCAGGAAATAAAACCGCTACCACGTTGGAACTACAGATGAGCCGACTGGGACAGATTTGCAATGCTGACACGAAATAACAATATGAAACCTATGGCGGAAAGCCTGAGCAAAGCAATACTGCAAGCAGCCACCGAAACCATCCCAAGAGGGGCAAGGAAAAACTACAAGCCATATTATAATCATGAACTGCAGTAAGCGAAGGATGAAGTCTCAAATGCTAGGAACATGGCAGAGAGAGAGAGAGAGCAATCTATGGAAGCAAATATCGCCCTGAAGGCCATCACTGCGAAATACAAACGAACACTGAACCAAATAACAACAGACAGCTGGAAACAAAAAACAGAAAGCCTGAATCTAGATAAAGAAGGGAACAAACTATGGAATTTAGTCAGAGCCATGAATGACGAAACACCATCAAATAAACAAATTGCCATCAAGCAGGGCGACAACAAGCTTACAGGAAAAAAGCAGCTCTATCAACTATGCCAGCAGTCCGCGCCAAAAAGAGTAGTGGTACAGTGGGTTTCATCCCACTGTAACATCCAAGGCAACGAGGAGGCAGACAGACTGGCAAAAGAAGGTGCAAGACTACCACAACCAGATTCTAGTGTGATCTACGAAGAGTCCAAAAAGGCTCATTAAGGCCAGATACATGGCCAAATGGGAAACAGAACATACTGGCTACACAAAAGATTATGCCTATTACCAGTTGAACAGAAGAGAGCAGGTCGTGGTCTTCAGACTCCGCACAGGCCACAGACTGAGGTACCACCTATTCAATAAACTGAAGAAAGGTGGCACTGACGAATGCACCTGTGGTACAGGGAAAATGACCGCTGACATCTGCTGCAAAATTTCCCGACATACGAGGACCAGAGAAAGCATATGTGGCCATCACCAGTGGCAACACTCGACAAGCTCTATGGCAGTGTCGACAGCCTCAGGATGACCGCTGCTTTCTTCGAACAAATACAAGTTGACGTCTGATAGCGCATGAAGAAGAAGAAGTATATTCTGCTTGTGTTCTGAGGGCTTGTTATGTCTACCTTCAATTTTCTCTCCCTTTGATTTTCACTAAATTTGGCTACTGTCTGGTCCTCAACCACGTGTATGAATTTGTTTTTACGAACTATACCATAACACAAAACTATTCGCGAATGTCTTAAACTTGGTAACACCGTCCCAGAGTTTGAAATCCCCGACGGATTGAAACAAAATCCGAGGATGCTTCGTTCCTGGTACGACCGCTCCTCCAGTCGATCCAACTGTAAATGGGTACCTGACATATGAGTTGGAGAAAGAGTAAACAGCAAGGAAGAGAACTGTTCACACCACCTCACACAGACTGCAGCCTAGTCCACGAAGAGTTAATTGTTGCCATGGGACCTAACTTTAACTTTACCTTTCCAATATTTTCCAAGATTCTGCTTAGAGTTGTCCAACAATTTAATTGTCAACTCTCCATAAATTCGCTGTGCAATAAGCTTGTACATTATTCCTTTTGGATGAGGGAGAGAAGTGATTCATAACGATTGTTACTTTACTTTATTAACGTCTGTGTTGTAGAGAGGTTGTTGTTCTTGTGTTGTTGTTAATGTTACTGTTGATGTTATGTGGTTGATATTGCTGTTGTTTTGTTGATGTTGTTGTTACTGTTGTTGTTCGAAGCCCCTCCTGCTAAGTTGAGTTAACTCTTGAGGACGTGTCTTTGGTATCAGGTCACAGTAGCTCTTCTTACAGCCGGAGGCGTACTTGATAAAGTGGACAGGAGTCCTCCTTGCTGTAGTCCAATGTGATGCTATCCATTAAGTTCACTAGTCTGGGATATTGCAATGCCCATCCCCACCTCGTTGACCAGACTGCTATGATACAGCCTATTTCCAGGAGCACAAACACCAGGTATTACTCCTCGTTCTCTCGCAGAGAGGTTAGAGCTCTTGTCTCTCCAGTCTGAGACTGGGTTCAGCATTCAACCTTGAAATTCGCGTGTACACAGTTGTAAATGGGTACCTTACTACCGCTTAGTGATGGCAAGGCGGCAAGTAAGGGAA
The DNA here is from genome assembly GCA_036924085.1 of Ariolimax columbianus. Lineage (NCBI taxonomy): Eukaryota > Metazoa > Mollusca > Gastropoda > Stylommatophora > Arionidae > Ariolimax > Ariolimax columbianus. Next base: position 56,212,746 of record JAVGWX010000001.1, read on the forward strand.
CTGATCACTTAGAAAAAGCTCAGACCTATTGCAATGATGTGCAATGATGTCTCTCACACATCATCCCATACGACAAAGACTGTTATGAAATTAACTTTGACTTAGCTTCATTTTATGTTTCAACACAAACATTCGCCACTCCTGTTTTGTTTGTTTTGTCAGCGCACCTTTGTGTAGTTTCCATAATTAATCCCAATTCTCAGGGCACAAATTAGAGATCTGATGAAATCTGTCGTGCCAACGTGAAACGGAACTTAAAGTGCAAACGTGAAATATATATCTGTGGATCATGAAGAACTGTAAGATGAAGACATGAAATATAGATCTGTGGATCATGCTGAAACCACGCATGGACCAAATATTAGATGGAGACATGAAATATAGGTCTGTGGATTATGCTGAAACCACGCAAGGACCAAATGTTATATGGAGACATGAAATATGGATCTGTGAATCATACTGAAACCACACAAGGACCAAATATTAGATGGAGACATGAGATATGGATCATGCTGAAACCACGCAAGGACCAAATGTTAGATGGAGACATGAAATGTGGATTATACTGAAACCACACAATGACCTACTGTTAGATGCAGACATGAAATGTGGATCATGCTGAAACCACGCAAGAACCAAATGTTAGATGGAGACATGAAATGTGGATCATGCTGAAACCACGCAAGGATCAAATGTTAGATGGAGACATGAAATGTGGATCATGCTGAAACCACGAAAAAGAACCAAATGTTAGATGGAGACATGAAACGTGGATCATGCTGAAACCACGAAGAAGAACCAAATGTTAGATGGAGACATGAAATGTGGATCATGCTGAAACCACGCAAGGACCAAATGTTAGATGGAGACATGAAATATGGATCTGTGAATAATACTGAAACCACACAATGACCTACTGTTAGATGCAGATCCCCCAGTTAATGAATCCTTCATCTTACGACTGCAAGGAATGTCTAAGAAGCAGTATGATAGAGCGTCGGTTTATTATTGCTAAGGTACCGAAATAAATTAATGTTATCGACAAGCTGCAGTTGACTCAACTGTGAATTGGTGCCTGATGTGCTGTAAGGAAAGTAACTGCAGCGAAGGAAGGGGACTAGTCGTCCGACATTAAAGTAGAGGACTAGCTAGTTCAAAGAAATTTCCAACACTTCATTGAAAGTAGTGATATCAGCAAAGTGGGCCATCTGGTAGGACGGATCAGGAGTCAGTTTAACCATATAGCTACTGGAACCACAAAAATACATAACCATATAGCTACTGGAACCACAACAATACATAACCATATAGCTACTGGAACCACAACAATACATAACCATATAGCTAGCTACTGGAACCACAACAATACATTACTTGAAAAAGATTGTACATCTGTTATTCTGCCAGGATTGTAGGGATGTCGGTTTTGTAAAATATTAAAACCTCAATAAATTATTTGAGCTGTGAAATCTACTGCTATATATTAAGGGCACCAACGAAACTTCTCTTGATCTTCTTCTTCTTCTTCTTCTTTTTTTTCTTTTTCTTCTTCTTCTCCTTCTTCTTCTTCTTCTTCTTCTTCTTCTTCTTCTTATTCTTCTTCTTCTTCTTCTTCTTTTTCTTCTTCTTCTTCTTTTTCTTCTTTTTCTTCTTCTTCTTCTTCTTCTTCTTCTTCTTCTTCTTCTTCTTCTTCTTCTTCTTCGATCAATTGATGCTATGCTTCAATCCCGGTGAGGTTCTTGAAGGTGACCGCGTTTCAGATCTAGGTCGGTACCCAACAGCTTCTATAGCAAAGTCGCTCCCCGGGAAAGTCTGTCTATTTTTTGATCAATTAGCATGACAGTCCTGCAGTTTATGTACTGGTGTTTGTTTGGGTGTTTTTCAATTGCACGTGTCGGTGTTTCTGATACCCATTTTGTGGAAGTGGGCCTTGAGTATGCAATGTCCCGTTCTAAGATGAAGATCATTGTTTGTCCGTCTCTATCAAGATTGTCTATGCTGTTATTTTCTGGCTTGTATTCTTTGTGCTGGTCTCTTTATTCTGTTTTTATGGATTGTTTGATGGGTGTCTATGCTTCTTTATAGCTCTGTGGGCGGTGAGTCTGCGTGCCGCAGCGTCCGGCTTTTGCGAGCTCATCTACTTTCTCGTTTTCAAGGATCCCGTAATGGGCCGGAATCCACTGTAGATCTGTTATTTGAGACAGCAATCCGATGTTGTATTTTATTTCGTGTGAGAGTCTGTTTTGTTTGGGGCTTGAGATCGCTTGGAGTATGTTTCTGGAGTCTGTTGGAATGACCGTTTTCATTGTAGTTGTGTTTTGGCTGATAAGAATAATTAACAGCTGTTGCTTCAGCTCTGAAATTGGTACATGTTTCTACGCTGCTTTAAAGTGATTTTCTATGTCGGCGTTGGAGTATGCGATGTAGATTACACTGCCACCTCTTTTTCCGCTCACCGAGACCCATCCATCTGTGTACACATGTGCACGTAACGTGAAGTTTGTGTTCTGTTACGACTGCTCACGTTTCTTAGTTATCACTGGAACCTCCAAAATTATTTTGGACCGGTTCTGCTTCGGTATCAATGGTTCTGTAAAAATTTCGGCTTCAAGGATGTCTGCATGTTTACTGTGGATTTCTCTGGCCAAAAGGTTGGGACATTTCCTTAGTAGTCTGTGTTTAGTTCTCTTTTGAAACATTTGGTATAGAGGATGATCAAAAAGCCTCTTTAGCTTTTAAAACCGAGTAAGGGATTTGTAATTTCTTATTAATTCGAGGGGCTCAATATTTGCTGTTTTCGTTAGCTCTGTAATATAAGTGCTTTTAAATGCCCCAAGAGTAATTCTGTGACCCATTATTAGGTATTGTTTTCCTGTGTTTGTTTTGGCCGCTGTTGCCCAACTGCTAGAGACATATTCCATGATTCGTCCGATTGCACCAGCTTGATGAATTTTTTGTTTACTTATGATGCACCAGCCAGTGTTTTCATCACCGTGAGTCTTTTTATGGCCCTTGTCTGAATTGTCTCTGTATTTGGTTTCAATGAGAGTCTCGAGTCATATGTGATTCCAAGAAATGTGGCTGTGTCCAACTGGGGTATTTGGTGGTTTCCTTTCATTAGACACTTCAGGCTCTTCTAAACCAGTATTTTAAATTAAGTTAAGAGCAACTGGGATTAGCTCGGCAACCCACCAGCGAATTTTGCATGCTAAAAATGAAACAACGGAGGACCTCAGCGGAAATGTGAACAGTAATGTCAAAATATACGGATGACACCAACATCGATGTCAAAGCTGGCACAAGACAGAAAATTGCACCTCCCTACGCCGTCTAACGACACACGCGGATAGAATAATGATGCTGATGGTAACTCTCCAACACTCCACACCTTACAGAAACATAAATAGTACGGCACTTGTGTACTCTTAGTTCGATGTTTGCGCTATACAGTAAAGACTTCGAAACGTTGTTTAAGCAAGTAACGGGTTTCTGGCTTTGTTTCCACAGTAATGAAATCAGTAAATAAATTTAACAGCCCGGGGAAACAACTTTCATGGCATCCAAATGGCAGCGTTTAAAAAAGGGTTTCTCAACCACTGTTCTGTCGAACGTTTCACGAAAGGTCTTTAAGAGCTCCATGAGAGAACTTGATAGCATAAAATAAAAGTTATTTTTGTTATTATTAGCTCACAGTTATGGGTAAACACCGAATAGCTGTGTACGTTGTTGTTGTATGAATAGGCTGTATTGTATATTTATACTGCATTGTGGAATGGTTCTTAGTAGATTTACTATTCAGCATTGTCAATACATTTTTATGTTGATTATCATATCAATTAATCATTAAATCAATCAATTAACCAATCAATCAATCAAAACCTTTACCACACTTAATGGAGCATTAGTCTTCAACAAATGCACACGAGTCTGGCACACGATGCTATTTTAAAGGACTACTACAGTTGCTTTAAATATAAGAAAATCTTGCAAATACACAAACATACGCACGAACACATCAGTGATGCAACCTGTACATGTTAATTTCGCCATCTTTATTAGGGGATGAGCAGAAATGTGCAACATTACCTTCTCAGCAGCCCTTGTAAGTGTAATAGTTTAATCTGCAGGCATTCACTCAGATCTGAACATTATTGCATGTGTTCTTCCCTGGCAAACCAACTCAGAAAGGCTGATCTGCATGATCTCTGTGAGTACTACAGTGTATTTTCATTTCTTCTTTTACTTCGGCGGAGTTCCTGAAAATTACGTTTGTGATATTTCGTAGTAGTTTACAGCGAGCTGCGTTGTCTGCACCATTCGACCCGACACTTCCGATTTTCAAACGGCAATTTTGGGACCGGTTTTGACTTTCATCTTTGTTCCAAATCTCTTGGCCAGGCTGGACGGTTGCAGTTTGTTTCCAAGGCCGCAACTTTGAGACGGAATAGGGTCTTTGTCAATTATGGTTCACTGACCCTGATGCAAACAGTCAACTATGAGTCACTGGCTGATGAGTCATTGGCTGCTGTCAACGTATTCACTGCTGCATATTCTGCCCCGTGCTCCATTTTGGTGTCCATCGTCTGAAGCAATGTCAGGGTTAGGAAACTTGATTGTTTAAGGGTTTTGTAATGGATGCCATAAATGACATTACTGACCTAAGAATACACCCACTGGTGCTCAGTGTCTCAGCTAATGGCTAGTGGTATGGGTATTAGTTGCTCGTGTAGCCTGTTGGTTGTGCACACCCCAACTCCGACATATCAGACGTTACTCCCTACGCAACCAACGTCTGATGTCAAACCCATGCAATTTTTAGCAATTCATCAATTGCATTGTCATCATTGATTGATTTGTCATTGATTTATTTCAGTATATTCTGATATATATATATATATATATATATATATATATATATATATATATATATATATATTGGTGAAACAGTAATTCTACGAATATCTACTATGCCATATGGTCTCTCTAGTATTATCAATGAACAATGAACGAATAACATGATGGAAAAAATAAGATATCTTACAATGATTTCCTGTCTCCTTTTCGTCCCATTCGAATCATAGGAGGACATCTTCAGCTGAATTCACTACAAGAATGTTGCATGACGACATTTACTTGAAAACGTGACTTTGTTAGTTCTGCAACAATTGTATCTATGGGATGAGGTTGCTAGCCTCACCCACAACCCTCTTTTGTCGAAATTTACTACGTGCTCGGAATGTTCTCGGCATCATTTTCATGTATCGTAATGTAACACTTGGAAGAGTTCAACATTGGAAGATCTTTCTCCGTGATCTCGCTTTTAATCCTGTTCTTATTGTCTTAGATTTTCTTTTTTTCTTTTTTTCCAAATTCTAATCCTACACCTACTGATCCTCCTTCTTTCCTTCCTTATTTTCTTCTTCTCTATCTTCCTTCTTCTTCTTCTTCTTCTTCTTCTTCTTCTTTTTCTTCTTAACTTAACTTAACTTAACGTCTTTATACTGGTTTAGAAGACCCTGCAGAGTCTGTATACAACCAGTTACATTTACATAACTTGCTCTAAAAGCTATGCGCATCCAGTTTATTCTTAAATGCATTAACTGTCACTGCCTCCACTACCTCCCCTGGCAATGCATTCCAAGCCGACACCACTCTCTGACTAAAAAAAATATTTCCTAATATCTAACCTGGACCTCTCTTTAGTCAGCTTGTAGCTATGCCCTCGTATTATTGTAGGTGGCTGTATTTAAAAAAAAACTTGTTATAGTCTAATTTATCGATTCCTCTGATCATCTTATAAACCTGTATTAAGTCACCACGAATTCTTCTCTCTTCGAGACACTGTAGGCCGGTTTTTCTGAGTCGTTCCTCATAACTGTAATTCTGGAATCCCACTATCATCTTTGTCGCTCTTTTTTGTATTCTATCTCGCATGTTTATGTCCCCTCTATGATAAGGACTCCACACCTGTACACAGTACTCCAATCTAGGTCTAACTAAAGCTTTATACAGTTTGACGATCACTTCCTTGCTCCTATGTTTAATATTTCTTTTTATCATACCTAACATTGCATTTGCCTTTTTCACTGCTACCTTAACTTGCTCACTCACCTTTCCTGTGTGATCTATTATAACCACTAGGTCCCTTTCCTTATCTATCTTTCTAATATTGTTTTCTCCCATTCTGTAATTATGTTCCATATTGGATCTACCCATGTGGATAACTGTACATTTATCTACATTAAACTCCATTTGCCAGCTTACAGACCATTCTCGAATTTTATCTAAATCCGACATCAATATATCCACTTCCGCTTTAGATGAGACACTACTGCATAGTTTTGTGTCATCAGCAAATTTTGCAATCATGGATCTCATATCAATGTCCAAATCATGTATAAATATCAAGAACAAAATTGGTCCCAAAACCGAGCCCTGTGGCACACCACATTTCACTTCACACCACTCAGAGACCTCCTTATTTATGCCCACTCTCTGCCTTCTTCCCGTTAACCAATTTTCAATCCATTTGGCAACTTCCCCACCTATTCCATGTGATTTTAACTTTCGAAATAATCTTTTATGAGGTACTCTATCAAAGGCCTTTGCAAAGTCTAGATAAATAACATCCACTGGCTCCCCTTTATCTTTGATTTTAGTAACCTCCTCCATGAATTCAAATAGATTTGTTAAGCATGATCTCCCTCTAGTAAACCCATGCTGACTATTTCTAATTAGATTAAATTTGTCTAAATGCATTACAACGTTTTCTTTGATTATTGACTCTAAGAATTTACAGACTATGCTCGTTAAACTCACCGGTCTATAATTTGCTGGATCTGATTTTTTGCCTTTTTTGAATAATGGGATTACTCCTGCATCTTTCCAATCCCATGGAACAATCTCTTTTGTAAGTAATTGAGAACATAATATAGCCAATGATTTTGCTAGTTGGTCTCTAATTTCATACAGCAATTTTGGATGAATACTTCTTCTTCTTCTTCTTTTTCTTCGTACGCAGTCAGACAGTAACCATTATTTTTTCTAAAAAAGCGGCGATCATCCTGAGGCTGTCGCCACTGCCATAGAGCTTGTCTTGCAGTTCCACTGGTGATGGCCACATCTGCTCTCTCTGATCCTCGTATGTCGGGCAGTTCTGCAGCAGATGTTCAGCGGTCATTTTACCAGTACCGCACGGGCATTCGTCGGTACCACCTATCTTCAATTTGTTGAATAGGTGGTACCTCAGTCTATTGTGGCCAGTGCGAAGTCTGAAGACAACGACCTGCTCTCTTCGGTTCAACTGGTAATAGGCATCGTTTTTGGTGTAACCAGTATGTTCGGTTTCCCATTTGGTCATGTATCTGGCTTTGATAAGCCGTTTTGACTCTTCGTACGTCATACTAGTATCTGTTTGTGGTAGTCTTGACCTGGACATTTATTCACTTTCAACTCCTCTGGGATCTCGGAGCAGTCCTCCTTTGTGAAGACTGTGCCAAAGTACTGATTGAGCAGATTAGCTGCCTCCCTATTCTCACTTATTATTTTCTTTGTACTGTCTATGAGATGGCCTACTTTGTCTTTCGTTCTTTGTTTATTTCTAACATAAGAGAAGAAGCTTTTACTGTCAGTCTTGATCCTCTGAGCAAGTTTTTTTCAAAGTCTATTTTTGCTGTTTTTTTCGCTTTCTGAGATATGTTCTGCTTGTCCAAATATTTTACATATGTTTCTTTTGATTTACCTGCCTCTATATATTTTTTCCATGCTTTATTTTTTGCTCTTCTACATTTCACTACAAATCTAGTTATCCACTTTTTACGCTTGGGGTTTACCTCCCTACATGGAACACATTCCTCTTTTAGCGTTTCTAGAACTGTTTTAAAACTTTCCCACTCCTGTTCAACATCTGTTCCTACAACAATATCTTTCCAGATTATGTGGTTCGCTGCCTTTTTCATCCTCTTAACATCTGCCTTAGAGTAGTCGTATGTTCGCGTGTTTATGTTTACTTTTTTCCCTGCAATAAGATCCCAGCGGATGATTTGATGGTCACTTGAGCCAAACAGTTCCCCAACGGTAACGTTTTCAATCATATTTTCCTCTGTGGTAAAAACTAGGTCGAGTATGTTTTTGCCACTGGTGGCTGCTTCTACATGTTGACTTAAAAAATTGTCAGTTATGCACTTAACAAAAGGTTTTGACTCTACAAGTGCTTCTGCCATATCCCATTTTATTTCTGGATAGTTGAAAACTCCTATTAATAATAATTTCCCTTCACTTGCCTTTGCTATGCTACTAATCAGCTCCTCATCTTCCTCTTTTTGACTTGATGGACATCTTTAGCACACTCCAATCACTACTTTTTCACCCCCACTTTCTATTTCTCCCCATACACTTTCATTTTTGTTACCACATGATAAATAATCTTTGATCGTTATATTAACAGAATTTATACAGTAAAATAAAACGCCACGTCCCTTAGTCTTGTCTCCAATTATCCTATCTTTCCTTAACATTGTATATCCCTCAATTTCAAGTTCACTATCTGCAATCTCCTCATATGTCCATGATTCTGTTTACCCTATTATATCTGGTTTTTCTTCTTCTACATACAGTTCCAATTCTTCTCTTTTATTTACTATGCTTCTCACATTTGCATAAAAACTTCTTCTACTTCTTCTTCTTCTTCGTACGCTGTCAGACGTCAACTTGTATTTGTTCGAAGAAAGCAGCTGTCTTCCCGAGGCTGTCGACACTGCCATAGAGCTTGTCTAGTTTTGCCACTGGTGATGGCCACATGTGCTTTCTCTGGTCCTCGTATGTCGGGCAATTTTGCAGCAGATGTTCAGCGGTCATTTCCCCTGTACCACAGGTGCATTCGTCAGTGCCACCTATCTTCAGTTTATTGAATAGGTAGTACCTCAGTCTGTTGTGACCTGTGCGGAGTCTGAAGACCACGGCCTGCTCTCTTCTGTTCAACTGGTAATAGGCATAATTTTTTGTGTAGCCAGAATGTTCTGTTTCCCATTTGGCCATGTATTTAGCCTTAATAAACCTTTTGGATTCTTCGTAGGTCACACTAGAATCTGGTTGTGGTAGTCTTGCACCTTCTTTTGCCAGTCTGTCTGCCTCCTCGCTGCCTTGGATGTTACAGTGGGATGGAACCCACTGTACCACTACTCTTTTTGGTGTTGACTGCTGGCATAGTTGACAGAGTACTGCTCTTAGATCATTAAGTTCAGTATTTTTTTGGCTTTTTAGTGCTGTAGCTACGGCCAGGGTATCTGTAAACAGAATTATCTGGCTATCATTGCTTTCGCCTGTCAGCATTGCTTTTACTGCGGCCTTCAGTGCCTCTGCCTCCGCTCTGAAATTGCTTGAGTATTTTCCAGTTGCCACTGACAGTGTTATTTTTCTACCATTTGTTAGGCTCAGGAATACCCCTGCCCCTCCATTCTGTGTTGTGTTTGTTACAGAACCGTCAGTGTATGCATGGGTTCAGTCCATGCTTGGGTAGTTTTCCGCTATGTACCTCAGGGTTATATCTCTTCTTTCTTTTCCTGTCTGGCTGTTCTTGTTTCCAATACCTGGTATATTTTCCACCACCTCCGGAATGATATGCTGCTTCCATGTGGATTTGCGAACAGTAGGGATGGGCTTTGGTGATGTTGCGGTGTTGATAGGGTCTTCGCTCATCTTTGCTTTGGCTATTTCTGCAAAGTTTCTCCGCTTTAGTTTTCCATTTCCAAATCTATTTAGTCTCTGATGCATTGGATGGTCTGTCAGTCTTCTGAGTTTCTCTGCTTGCTGCTGGGCTTTGCAGTCTCTTCTGTCGGTCATGCATTGCAGATTTGTAATCTTTTCAAGTTCTACAATTGCCGTTGACTTCATGCCACCTGTTATAACTCTCATGGCTTGGTTTTGAAGTTTGCTAATTTTATCAAAGTTCGCCTTTGCTGCTGTTGTCCATGCCCTACTCGAGAACTGGTCTCACTCTTCCAGTGTACAGTTTCTTTAGTTTTCTTCTTCTCCATCTTCCAATTCCTCTTCTTTTTCATTTGTTCCAATTTCTTCTTCTTCTTCCTTCCTTACATATTTTTGCAGCACGGCCTATATTATATGGAAATAAGCGCGTATCATGCCCCATTTTTACACCCTGCCATTACATCTTTTTCTGTAAATCCTCCATCCGTCTTGTGTCTTGAATTTGCTTAGTCTAATTTTTTCCCCTGCCTATTCACTTTTTTCAACCTTCCATTCAACGGTTCCAGATAATCTCACGTTAATTTATATCTTGAAATTCAACGTTATCTAAATACCGGCTGCGGCTCTACATTGTTCTTGTGTTCTAGTTCATTATGATGCCGACAGGCCACTGATTTGGGATCAAGATGCTGAGCAGTGCATGTATAAGATGCAGTGGTCAGCGACCCATAGCTGACTGCTACCATCAGGGCCAGCGAACCATAGCTGCCAAGACCCTTCTACACCTCCACGCGATGATCCTGGATAACAGGCTGCAGTAGGGCAGACTGGCTAAGGAGAAGGGATTGAAGAGGGAATGCTAACCCGGTACTCAAAAAATGCTTGATGAAGTCGGATGTGTTGGACCGAAAGGTGCAAATATAGCAGCCAAGCTGTAAACTATGACACAACGCATTCCGTTCTCTGGACTACATTCTGCTACTTGGGCCCTTTCAGGGTTTAGTGGCAGGAGATTGAGAACGAACGAAGAAGAAGAAGAAGATATCTTGAAATTCAACGTTATCTAAATACCGGCTGCGGCTCTACATTGTTCTTGTATTTTAGTTCAATATGATGCCGCCAGGCCACTGATTTGCCTTGAATTCAAACTAGTCTACGACTTACACTAGTGTTCACATAAACATGTCGTTGATTTTCATTTAGATTAGTTAATTCGTTCATTTTTTTGTGTTTCTTCTCTCCGATTATCCCGGCATTGACATCGGTTATATGAATTAGTACTATGCTTAAACCTGTGTCGTATTTTCGCGGTCTAGAGTAGATGGCTGAAATTCACGAGATTGGCGCTCTTCACCTTTGTTGCAGACAGTGTCGGTCTTGTTGTGATGGTGACATTTAGACACGTGACTATACTGGACTAGACCACGGCCAGAGAGATGCCCGACACATCACCCATCACCTCTTGCTGTTATGGAAAAAACAAGAAAGACAATAATAGTTGTCATCTTTCTCCACCCCACCCAACCCCCCCCTCCCCCCCCCCCCCCATTTCGCTGCCTTTCGCGATACCTGTTTACGGGAAAGGCTTCGGGAGTATACGCTAAGGAAAAATCTGCATCCTGTGCTATCTCCATTAGTCTCGATAAAATCTTGCCCCTGGCCAACGGTAGCTTAGGACGAGAGAGTGAGGTTGACAAAATGCGCACTTCCTTCCTCACTTTAATCCAAATCACCGCGCAAGTCACCCACTTCAGCGGACACAACCAGACAAAAACAAATGTCCACACGGCTAAACAAAGAGAATTGTCTTCATCACATGTGATGGACGAACATTATCGATAGCTGTACTTAGTTTCAGGAGTGAGAAAATACCCCGTGTAATACCTATCTGAGACACATCGCACCCATTCCATCTGCCTTCTTTGCAGTCTAGGACTCGACCATCAACGTTCAGCGCGAAGGGTCCTGGCTGCATACTTGCCTCTCTTTGCTTGACATTTAACACACGCTCTCGCATACATATCTTGAAATAGAAAACTGTGAAGGTAAATATAATTCCCATGCCAGTAGCTGCCATTGGGGATAAAGATACTCTTCATATACTAAGCCGCAACCTATGTGAGGTTGTCTTCTTCTTCTATGTGAGGTTGGATAACCAGTTCATTTCCTTGCTGTTTTTATCTTCGCCAACTCATACACCAGGTACCCATTTAAAGCTGCTGGGTCAACTGAAGAAACGAACGACTGTCTTGATTTTTTTATGTTCGTCCATGAGCTCGAACCTGTGACACGCTGTGATCTCAGTCTAGTAAGCCAGTTCACTATCGACTAGGCGTCTGGTAGTAGCAAAATGGTTGTTGTTAGAAGCTGCTCGTGGTGAGTTGTATTATCTCTTAATGACGTTCCTTTACTAGCGGGTGGCTCTTACATCATGAGGCGTACTTGAAAAGGTTTACCCGGGTCCAACTGACTATAGTGCAATGCGAGGCTAATCAGAAAGCTCACCACAACGTGGATTGCAGTTTCAATCCGCACCTTGTCGGCCAGGTTGCTGTGTTACAAATCATGTTCCCAGTAGCACAAACGAGGACGTGATATCTTGATCAGCATATTCTACTCTATCGTGATGACCTTTAGCTCCATAACAGTAGTAAAGCAGTTGGTTCTCACGCAACGCGTGCACAGCTCAGTGTTCAGTTCTTGTTATCCAGTCGATCCAGCTGTAAATTTATACCTTGTATACTGTTATATAAAAAACATAGCGAGGAAAAGAACAAACCACCACATATCATTAGAAAGTTGAGACCTAGTAATGACATCTTCAACACTTTATCCCCGACAACATTGTCTGCTTTGCGACTATTTTTCATGTGTTTTGCAGTCTCCATTCGACTAACATAGTTATTACAGGTTGAATTACTTCTCATGGGACTTCCGAAACGATTTCCAGCTATAATAGAATTACATGCTTTACAATTCCGAAAGCAAATGTGCAAGAACCACTTAAAGATGGGCGTTGGAGGGAAAATCTCAGAAATCTCCCAAACACGCCACTTGGCTTAATGTAGTTGTTATTGCGCCACAAGCTTATGTTTGCCGTAAAACGTTATGTAAAAACAGCCCTATATGAGCATGTCCTATTTTCAGCAAATAAAAGAAAAACATCTCTACGAACAGCCACGCTTAAGAGAAAAAAAACATCTAAAAAACACAACACAAACAAATACACAATGTTAAACGACGGACGTCATATATACACAATTTGAGTGATATGCAATGATTATTTCTGTCCTGATAATGTAAAAAAAAACCTTCATCTTTCCAATTATCATCAACCAACCAACCCTCTCCAAGCAAGCTGGCCCTGTGCCATTGTATTCATATTTTCCCCCTGATTCTCCTTGTTGTTCTTTTATCGGCCTCTGGGTCACTTATCAATGATTCCTTTGTCTTCCTTTATCTCCCCCCCCCCTTTTCCCCCTATAAGCTCCATGACACAGATTGCCTTGGATACTGGATTTGCGATTTCGCAGTGCCACCTTCTTCCTAAGATTTCCGGCTCCACCTGTTTTTGTCCTGTTTTCTCCTATTAACTTTCGTTTGTCACCTGCCTAGACACTGTATGCAATGTATCGCTCAAGCATTTGTTATTAAAACTCTGCAATCTCTTAATGTTTTGTTTGGTCATCCGCGCGTTATCGTTGCATATAAAAATACTAACTTAACATCGGAGTTGGAGCTCCTAAGCTTGGTATGCATCCGGAGCACTTTATAGTGCTTCTTCTTCTTCTTCTTTTTCTTCTTCTTCTTCTTATTCTTTTTCTTCATCACCTTTTTGTTATTCTTTAAGACGTCAATTTGGATATATCTAAAGAAAGCAGTGGTCACTCCACAGAGCTTGTACAGGAAGAGCATTTCAGAATTTCATGCGGTTTTCAATATGACAAATGCCAATTATGGCTGTTGTATCCTGGCAATTACATCCTGACCTGCAATTAACTGTGTTGTTTTGTATGTTCTCTATGTATATGAAGCTCTCTACCCTATCCAATGGCGTTCCTCTCAATTTATTAGCTGTGGTGTTGGCTGCGTTTAGTTTTACAATTTGTCTTTTATCCATGGATCTTTGGTCAACTTGCTGATAGATTCTGTTTAGTGTATCAGTATTCTTCTAGTTCGGAGCAGACTATAAAATATGAGGGTTATATAATCTGCAAAGTCCAGATCTTATAGATGTTTAAATGAGGTCCACTGAATTATATTTTTCTCATTGATTGTAATTTGTTTAAAAAGTCCAATCAACCGCCAGCAGGAACAGAAAAGGTGATAAAAGTCAGATATGACTTTAATAACCATAATTAATGTTAAATGATTGTGTGAGTTAAGGTAATACAAGTCATACCTGACTTTAATATCCATATTTAATGTTAAATGATTGTATGAGTTATCCTCCGTGTAAATTTACAACACATGTCCTCAAACGTTTTCATATTAAGCTGGTGAAATTTTGCAGTATCCCATAGGGCCTTAGTAGTTTCAAATGTGTATCACTGTTCAAACTGTCAAAGGCTTTTTACAAAATCAAGTAGGTTAACTCTTTTGTGCACCCTGAAAAGGACGTTAAGTGACGGGTTGCAGTAGCTTTTCTCACATCCCGAGCGTGCTGATGAAGGTAGACCGAGGTTCTCCAGACGGTTGTGCTATGCTTGGCTTCATATGAGGGTCGCTCACTACTACGGGGATCCAACATTGATGTAAGACTTTAAATCAATTCCAATGACTGCTCTACAATTACTTATAATAGGGCTATCCGGTCTGCACACAATTTGTTTTGTCTGAAACCTGCTTGTTCGTCTCCTAACTCGGCATCCACAACATGTTTTAGTCTTTGCCAGCTATTCCTCTTTAAACTTTGTGCTCTTGTTGATAGCCTTTTTTTGGTATTCTTTGGCAGCTCAACCAGAAAGTCTTCTCTCCACTCTTCAAAAAAACACTTTATGTATCCCGAATTTTCCAAAACAACTGTAAAGCATATTGATGGGCCAGTCTATGTCTTATAAGCTTAAGCAGGTATTGTATGAGGTCCTGCCGCTTTTTATTCTTTAGAAGACTCAAATGCTTTCTTAAACTCTTCTTTGCTTTGTCCATCACAGCTAATTGTGTGGTTTTCTTCAGTAAGTACCATGTCTATTGAGTTGGCCATAGGTGATCTGCAAAGTTTTATTTATAAGCTCTTCAAATATACCGACCATTGTTTTCTTCAGTTCAAAAACGATTTTTTATACTTCTTCCCAAAGTTGTGTTTTATTGGTATGCTAGTATGTTGATATTTTCCGGACAGTTTTATTAAAATGGCATGCATACCATCCAGTTTAAATCTAGCTGTTGCTTCTTCGGCTTCTGTGTCCAGAATATCAATGAAGTTTCTAAAATTATGTTAATGATGTTTTTCACTTCTTTGTTTATATATGTGTAGTATTTGTGTGCTTTAGCTTTTTGGGCTTGAGTTTTCGTGTTGAGTAATGTAACTTTTGTGTGTTGTACTTATCTCTCTTTAAGTTATGCGAGCCTTTTTACTGTTATACATTCTTTGTATTGTCGTTCCTTTTTACTCAAAGCTTTTTTGCTCGCTGTTTTCAATACTACGTGTAGCTTTTCTAATTTGCCTTCAATATCTTTCCCATGTCTAGTTGTTCTAGTGCATGAAATGTATTGCTGAATGTTATGATGAACTCCTTTTTCTTCTAGTCAACTTTGACATATCACCGATTGCGGCTAGACCTGTTGACTTGAGTTGCACTGTTCTTTCGTAGTCAAAACTTATCTTTTGGTGTCACTAAATTGTGGTTTGAAGTCACATAGGTTCCTATGTAACTCTGCCTTTCTGTAAATATCGTCAACAATTTCATATTTATGCAGATGTTATCCATGTTATTTGCGTTACGTGATCTAAGGATATACAATTTGTTTTATGATTTCTGATGTTTAGGAACATGCCTCTTCTAATTGCCAGTTGGTTTCATGCGCACAAGTCTGCAAATCTATCACTTTTCCTTTCCCTACTCAGAGGCTATTTTACCGATAATCTGTTTGTAACAGTCCTCTCTTATTTTGTTTACGTTCTCCTATCACTACCGATGTATGCGTTGAACGTGTCTTATCCAGCAGATTTAAAAGTTCGTTGTATAAGCTTTTTTTAATTGATTCGCACTTTCGTTTGTTGGAGAGTAACATTGTATGATGTAGAGTTTCATCATTTTATTTGTGTTTCTCAAGGATGACTCAATCAGTCTTTATTCAGCTACATTCCACTCAATAAGAGCACCCTGGGATTCATTTGCACGCAAAAGTGTTGCCCCTTCACTGCGTGGTACGCTCTATTCTCTGTGACCTAATTGTTTCACCTGATATAAGCTGTAACTTACCTTCTTATGTCATTGAGCGAAGGAATACACATTTTATAATTATCCCCTTTTCATTGCAATTTGAACTGTTTTCCTCGCCTTCCATATAGTTCTAATATTTCAGTTGTCGAGTTTTTCTTGTTTATAGAAAGAAGAGCACCAAATCTGTTTTCTTGCAGCTTCGACTGGTCCGCGTCATAAACCCTGTTCAAGACGAAATCTTTCTTCTTCAAGGTCGACTCGTTAGATATGTTGATTGATGTTTTTTTGTAGCAAGATGGTTCTTTATTGCGTGTGGGATCTGGTCTCACGCCTATCTCGCCTCCTGCCTCATCCGGTTTGGGACCGGCCACAGCGGACCGGCCATGCCGGGGAATATACTGACAAAATATATGTTGTATTTACTTTTTCCCCCTTTTATCTTGCACTCTTAAAACTATGACAGCAAAAGCATTCCATCCTATTGATTCTAACCTGAAAGCAAGAGTGCGTTTCTGTGAATGTATTATCCTTATTTGCGGATGGAAAAATGTTCTGGTGATATGTCTGTACAGAAAAAGGAAATATTATGCTTCCAAAGAGCTTAACGTTCTTTAACAAGTGGTTCCTGTGAGTAAACATTTTAAATTTCCATGTCTGGGCTCTTTCATTTTTATAACACTTCCTGCAATTCAGTTTCAGACCCCCGAGTGGTAGGTCTGTCAGACTGATTGTCTATCGCAGCAAAGAAACCGGGTTTGCCACCCAATCGCGACACGTTCCTGGATATCCATTTGTAAATAGACACCATACTTACAATTAGGGGCACTAAGGCAGGAACAAAATAAATTGATCAAGTCAGCTTGCAGAAAACCTGACCATCGCAGAGTTAAGTTTCAAGCATTTCATTTCCAAAGACAAGAAAGTGTATATTATAGGTGTACATTTCTAAAATCGCCTCA
Organism: Ariolimax columbianus; assembly: GCA_036924085.1. Classification (NCBI taxonomy): domain Eukaryota; kingdom Metazoa; phylum Mollusca; class Gastropoda; order Stylommatophora; family Arionidae; genus Ariolimax; species Ariolimax columbianus. The sequence continues at coordinate 56,229,796 of JAVGWX010000001.1, forward strand.
ATTTAGTGGAGACGTGGTTACATTGCATTCTCCCTCAGCAACCGAATCCTGTTCGATCCTCGGTTCTAACTCGTCCCAGCATTCCAAGCTGTAAATTGGCACCTGGTTTAGAGTTAGGGAAGGTAAGTCAGAATGAAATGTGATTAATTTTGCACAGACTAGAAATACAATGTTACCTCAAAATAAAAAAAAAACCAACATATCTTAACGAAGATTTGAACCCAAGTCGTCTCATGGTGAAAACCCACACCAAAACCACTCGACCATCCGCTCCTCTTTGTTAACATCGGAAGTCTCGTATTTTCTCTCTTTTCCTTTCTCTCTCTCTGTCTTTCTGAAACATTATCTTATCCGTCTCTTATTCAAACACACACATGCTCTCGCCCTCCCCTTCACCAGCCCATTCTCTTTATCCCTCTCTTACTCAAACACACACATACTCCCGCTGTCCCCTCCACCAGCCCCTTCTTCCCCCCCCCCTCCTTCTCTATCAACGCCGTTCTCTCACCGTCTCACACCATCTACGTGTATCTTTACTTAGAACTCCTCTAGTTTCGTTTCCTTCCTCAAGCATTCTCTATCACACTCAATATGACTCTCTTTTACTTTCTTTTTCCCTCTCTTGTACCCTATTTTTCTATCTCGCACACATACACCCACACACTCACCCACACACTCACCCACACACTCACCCACACACTCACCCACACACTCATCCACACACTCACCCACACACTCACCCACACACTCACCCACACACTCACCCACACACTCACCCACACACTCACCCACACACTCACCCACACACTTTTACTACCTCTAGGAACTCTCGTATTTCCTTCTCCTCCCCTCTCCCCTCTCTTTTACACTTTCTCCGTCTCTCTCTCGCACAAACACTTTTTTTCCACTTCAACTCAGTTTACCTCTGTCTGCTATGAACTATCGTTTTTTCTCCTCCTCCCTCTGTCTCTCACACAATCCACTCTATCTCTTTTCGTATTTCCTCTCCACTCTCCTCATCTCTTTTTCATACTCTCTATCCCACACACACTGTATCTCATATACACCCACACTCTCTTTCTCTCTCCTATTTCACTAGGATTTCTCGTATTTCCTCCTACCCTTCCCCCCTCTTACTCACACTCTCTCTCTATCTCACTCTACTTCACTCCCCTAGGAACTCCTCTCGAAACCCAATCTGAGCGTCTCCATTGACTGCCTAAATATAGACGGCTGGCCCAAAATGCGGCCCTTGCCTTCGAGTTGTCATGAGCCCATCCTCAACAACGATTTAAAGAAATAATTGCGTTCTAGAGCACAACCCAAAACAACACTAAAGCGTTGTCCAGGATCTCAACCAGACTCGGTCCACCACGGGTCATTATTCAACTCATTTTCTCATCACTTATTGGCCTTGTCCTCCTTATCTGGTACATTCATTACAACCCCCATTACATTCTTTTTACTGGACTCTCACCGAGACTTCAAAAATTGTATTCGAATCCCCTAAACCAGCACTAACAGAATTTACCTAATTTTCCTCAAGGAACTTTACATGGGCAGAGAAATCTATACCCAGGCGTTGTCCAGTATTTTAATCAAAGCCACCAGCTGTCTTGTTGAGTTTCTCTTTCCGAGATTTCTATTCCAATGTAGCGAATCCTTTGTTTTCTCAAGGTAAATTAAAGCAGCCACAGTGATGGCAGTTCGCAGTAAAAAAGGAGACAGGAACGACCACTCGTGACACTGGCTTATCAATAAAATTGTTTGCACTTTCTCATATTGGAAAAAAATAAAAATAAAACGATTCAATCTTCCAATGTTAGCTTACGCTCACGCGACATTTCTTTTCGAACAACTCCATGTTGCTAATGACGTCACTGCGAGTTTTGTGTGTGTGCTTGTAATAATACATGCCATATTTTTGTCATTATCTGTTACCGGATTGCAGAAAAGGAAAATGTTTATCACAATATCGATGAAAAGAGATGTTTGGGAACCGAGCAATTGTGCTAATGAAATGAAGGTTTTGAAGTATTCCATATTACGTGTGTCTTTTTGAGCACTACAAAAGCGCATGTCTATGCAACGTGGTCTGTTATGCTGAATTCTTCACAAACGAAATCCTTCTTCTTCTCCTTCCTTCTGTTCTCTCCTTATTTTTCTCCCCCCCCCTTTCCAATGTATGTATGTATGTATGTATGTATGTATGTATGTATGTATGTATGTATGTATGTATGTATGTATGTATGTATGTATGTATGTATGTATGCATGTGTATGTATGTATGTATGTATGTATGTATGTATGTATGTATGTATGTATCTATGCATGCATGCATGCATCTATGTATGTATGTATGTATGTATGTATGTATGTATGTATGTATGTATGTATGTATGTATGTATGTATGTATGTATGTATGTATGTATGTATGTATGTATGTATGTATGTATGTATGTATGTATGTATGTATGTATGTATGTATGTGTATGTGTATGTGTATGTGTGTGTGTATGTATGTATGCATATGTATGTATGTATGTATGTATGTATGTATGTATGTATGTATGTATGTATGTATGTATGTATGTATGTATGTATGTGTGTGTGTGTATGTATGTATGTATGTATGTATGTATGTATGTATGTATGTATGTATGTATGTATGTGTGTATGTATGTATGTATATATGTATGTATGTATGTATGTATGTATTTATGTATGTATGTATGTATGTATACATGCATGCGTGCGTGCGTGCATGCGTGGATGCGTGCCTACGTGCGTGTATGAATGTATGTATGTATATATTTATGTAGATATTTATTTAGGTATTTATATATGCATATATGCATGCCTCTAAAAAAACCTAGCTAAAGGCAATTAACAAAGAATTAAGTTTAATAATCAGTATAAGTTTCTGGGATCTATAATTGAAATGGGGGAAGCAATTTCAAAATTAAGAGATAGGACACAAACAACTTTGATTGTCACACCCCTGAAGTCGATATGTATATAATAAGATAAGAACAAATAGCTAACTATCAAGTTAATGTAATGACATAACATATATAATGATCAGCATCAAGTGCCCCGACGGTTGGCGTTGGGATCATGGATTTCCATTTATTTGTGTCACGTTAGTCGGTTATAAGTTACATCGCTGATCACCTCACAAGTCATATCTTCAAGCTGTCCAATATTTTCCTCTTTACCTTCCGTGTCCATCTTGCCTGAGATTCTGCCCGTTGTTACCGCGGGTTTCAACCCACCTCTTCCCATAACATGCCTGAAAAAGGATCAATGCCTTGTTCTGATTTTTAACATAAGCTGTCTTTGTATATGTGCCTCGCATACTATTAGCTTTCTTTGTATATGTGCCTCGCATACTATTAGCTTTCTTTGTATATGTGCCTCGCATACTATTAGCTTTCTTTGTATATGTGCCTCGCATACTATTAGCTTTCTTTGTATATGTGCCTCGCATACTATTAGCTTTCTTTGTATATGGGCCTCGCATACTATTAGCTTTCTTTGTATATGTGCCTCGCATACTATTAGCTTTCTTTGTATATGTGCCTCGCATACTATTAGCTTTCTTTGTATATGTGCCTCGCATACTATTAGCTGTCTTTGTATTGGTGCCTCGCATACTATTAGCTGTCTTTGTATATGTGCCTCGCATACTATTAGCTTTCTTTGTATATGTGCCTCGCATACTATTAGCTTTCTTTGTATATGTGCCTCGCATACTATTAGCTTTCTTTGTATATGTGCCTCGCATACTATTAGCTTTCTTTGTATATGGGCCTCGCATACTATTAGCTTTCTTTGTATATGTGCCTCGCATACTATTAGCTGTCTTTGCAGACCATGGAACTTACAACATTCTTCTATAAAGCTATAAAACCACATTTCCGTTGCTTTCAATGATCCCTGTACTTGCCTGCTGATTGTTCATAACTCGCTACCGTTAAATCAGTACTTCTTTCACGTAACATCAAAGAACTCTCTTACTTAGTTAGACTGATGGAGAGTTTTGTTGCACAATATGTCCCTTAAACTCTGGGAGACTGATTTTTCCTTAGTCTGTTCTTTATTTCATGTCCATCCCATCAGAACTGATGCAAATGCACACGTATTGAAATGAATGTACCGATTTTAATTATATCGTTTCCCTTTCTTTACACAAGATTTATGCTTCTTAGTTCCAACCATTACTTATGAATATTTTTTATTACAGCCGAGGCCTTTAAATTTTGCTAAATAATTACCATGTTGACCATTTCTTGTAAGTCTGAGTTATTCTGCGACATAAACACAGTGTCCTCAGTGTAACGCAAGTTATTTATGTTCTGTCCAACAACTGATATTCCAGACGTTAACTCTTTAAATCGCAATACAAATTCGCTGTACAGAGAGAACAGGTCGGGGGACAGCACACGTTCTTGCCTCACTCTTTTCTAATCTGCCTACATACATACATACATGCATATATACATACATACTTATATTAACACACATACCTACACATACATACATACACACACATACATATATACATACACACATACATACATATATGCTAACATACATATATACTAACATACATATATACTAACATACATCAATACATACGTAAGTACGTACGTACATACTTACATACATACATTGGTGCATATTTATACACACACATACCTACACATGCACACACACACACACACATATATATATATACATATACCACGCACAGGTAGTACAAAATACATTAATTTGATTTTAAAGTTTATTTTCGACCTCACATAGCTGGATCTGGTCATCTGCAAAGAACAGTTTACGTATAATTCTCCCCGTGTTGAATTATACTGCTTGTGTCGCAATTAGGTTGGCTTAGGTTGCTGATTTTTCATGAAAGTATCGAACAGCAATGCTGAAAGTACACATTCCTGTCGTATTCCTGTGGTTATTTTAAAAGGAAGTCCTTCCGTCTGTAATTTTTAGTACAGTTAATAAATGCATGTGGTACAACATTATCCCATTATCTAATAGTTGTCGTTGTATTCCATGCCCTGTGATATTGTCTGAAATTGACTGAAATCTACTTTATAAAAACCTTTTTATCTACACATGATATGTTTAAATGCTTGTTAATATTCTATTGTTCATTCGTTTAATTTAAGCATGGTGAATAAGTCCTGTAGTGCGTTTGACAATGTTTGCCACGTTTTAAAATTGAATATCTCAGTTTCCATATGAACAAAAAATAATAAATTTTGCGTATACCCTGCAGATCACCATGTCCCAATGGTAAATATTTGTTTCTTGCCCATAAACATATGGTACACAATTTTCTATATTTAGGGAATTCAAAATCCAGCCCTCCTAATGAAACCAGTCTTTTGAAATGCTTACTACTTCATATCAGTGATTGTTTTTGGAAATAACAATTTTTCCAACTTTAACCCAAAGTGCACTCACAGCCAACTGTGGTAGGCCATGGATCACTGATTTTTAAGAGTTTTATTGCACTTTTTGGTGTGTCAATGTGCCAATATAATATGTGTCATAGGCACAGTTTAACTAATTGTTAGCGTTCGCAACTAAAATGAGTTTGAAAGTCAAGCTCTTTACACTCCATACGATTGCATTGAAGTTGTGTCACTATTTTTGTAGAGACGCTAAGCGTTGTAAACTTTATCTGAGTATCTGAAACCCTGAAATAAGAACTATTCACGCCGTGGGTTTTAGTCAACGGTCATTTGGTCGAATGCTCCACAACTCTGGCAAGTCGTGTTCCATCAAGACAAATACACAATAAAGAAAGAAAAGGGTAGATAACTTTGAGAGGAATGTGATTTAAAGATAGATTTGTAAAATGTTTGATTCCAAAGAAAAAGTGACACTAAGGAAACTGAAGTCTCGTTTGAGAACACACAATAAAATTGATATATTAAAATCTACATTGTGAAGAACTGTAAGAGGTATGAACTTTACCTTTACAAAGTATGCTAGCGGGAGAAACGTCATCTACGAGAAGCCGCATCTAGTCTCCATGAGAAATGTGTATTTACGTGAAATAAACAAAGTTATGATATTGTGTATGTAGAGGAAACTTGGACAAATGCTCAAGTGAAAAGAAATGGCAGTCGGAAGATGGAAAGATTCAAATATTTGTACCAAGTGTCAAAGAACAGTGCTTGATAATAGCACATGCAGGTAACAGACATGTACCTGGTAAAGCATGCAGAACTTGTATTTCCTTCAAATTATGCGGACAATCGGGACTATTATACTGAGATGAATGGTAGGATATTTAGAGAGTGAATTTAAAAAACTGTTCTTTCATCCTAAGATAGACCCTCTTGTCTAATAATGGACAATGCATCATACCACAATGTAGTGACACAAGAAGACAAAATCTCGACATCCTCCACAACAAAAGATCCAATAAAGATGTGTCTCACACAAGAACATACCATTTAACGAAACGTATGTAAAGCCGGAATTGCTTTTCCTTGTCAAGCAAACACGAAACGAAAAGATATTTCGCATAGACAAGTTGATCCAAGAGCATGGTCATATGTTTTAGACTGCGACATTACCATTCACAATTAAACCCAATTGAACTCGTTCGTTTGGTCGAACGTTAAAGGACAAGTAGCAGTTGTAAAAAAAATTGAAATATGAAAGAACTAACATATGCCGCCCTCTCAAATATAGACAAAGATTATTCGACGAAATGTGAAGGCCACTGCCTTAGAAGAGGAAGAAGGCTATTGGTAAAAAGATGGACTGAGAGAAATAGCAAATTTGGTGGAATCGTCTTCTTCTTCTTCTTCTTCTTCTTCTGCGTTCGTTCTCAATCTCCCGCTACCAAACCCTGAAAGGGCTTAAGTAGCAGAATGTAGTCTAGAGAACGGAATGCGTTGTGTCGTAGTCTACAGCTTGGCTGCGATATTTGCACCTTTCGGTCCAACACATCCGACTTCAGCAAGCATTTTTGAGTACCGGGTTAGCATTCCCTCTTCGATCCCTTCTCCTTAGCCAGTCTGCCCTGCTGCAGCCTGTTTTCCAGGATCACCGCGTGGAGGTGTAGAAGGGTCTTGGCAGCTCTGGTTCGCTGGCCCTGACGCTAGCAGTCAGCTATGGGTCGCTGACCACTGCAGCTCATGCGCTGCTCATCGTCTTGATCCCGCCAGAAAAAAATTTACATCATGGACCGACCGTCGCAGCTCGAAATCGAACCCCGACTGTCTGAACACGAGGCAAACGTTTTGACCACTTCGTCACAGAGACCCCCAAAACAGACATGGACATACGACTTTTAATACAACCAACACTAACGACATTGAAGTACAAACGCGAATGCCATTCCAATGATTACTCCATAATCTGCTGACTTGCATCGTTCTGTTTATCCACAACTTCCCAACATTGGTAATAAACTCCGTAATTATGTTTTTTTTTAGTTTTAAGAAAGTATTTGTTAAATACCATAAAGCAGTTACCGAAATATGGGCCTGTCAATATCATGGGCAAAGACCAAAATCCACAATCTTGTCTCTGACAAACGGCCTCAGGACATAGTAGTCAATGGTCACACCGTGGAGGGTGCCAATGATCTCTCCTACCTAGGCAGCACGATTGCACCCGACTGCCACAGTAACTCCGACATACACAAGCGGATTGGTCTAGCTGCATCGGCGATGAATGGTCTCCGCCGTGTGTGGAAGAACAGTAGGCTCTCTATGGGCACAAAACTGCGCATCTATCAGTCGTGCGTGATCCCGGTCCTCGTGTATGGCTCCGAGACCTGGACCCTGAAAAAAAGCGACACCTCTAGACTTGAGGCATTCCATATGGGAAATCAGCGACACATTCATGGCATTCGTTGGTACGATTTCGTCCGCAATGTGGATGTTTCCCCAAAAACACATCTCGGTTATTCTGGAACGTCGCCGCATTTCCCTGTTCGGTCATGTTGTCCGACTGGACAAGGAGGTCCCAGCTCACCAGATTTTTCAAAAGACAGTCAACAGTGCTAACGGCCTCCACCCTGCTGGCTGGAAGCGTCGGAGAGGTCGTCCTCGAAACACGTGGCTCAAACACGTAGCAACCTCCCCATCTGCCTTAGAGGAGGTCTATCAGCACGTAGTTACAACTGGACATGGTGGTGTCCATCCGACGCAACGGGCCTCAGACGCCCAAGCGAACATCATTATTATTATTAGTTACCATCCAAAAAAAGTGGCATCTTTCGTCCGTGTCAACAACACAAGGTTGCTTACACTGTTACAGTAAACAAAGAAAAGAAATTATAGATATTGTGCACACAATTTGCACTTTTAGATTTAATTCGGACCCACCACAAAACTCTTTGCAGACCACAGCAAGACACACTTCATACGTTTTTACAAAACTTTTCGTGGACTACGGCATGGTATTCTTGCGGGCTACTACAGTATTCTTCACGTACCACCATATTACTTTTTCACAGACCACCAAAGGACTTTTCGCAGACCACGGCAACACTCACTTCACGGTCCCCAACATGGCTTTTCATGGACTACCGCAGAGCTCTCCACAGACCCAAACATGACAGTTCATGGACTACTAGAGGACCCTTTACAGACCACGACAGCACTCACTTCACAGACCTCAACATGGTAGTTCATGGACTACTGCAGAGCTCTTTATAGACCCCTAACATGACAGTTCATGGACTACTATAGGACCCTTTACAGGCCACGACAACACTCACTTCCCAGACCCCAACATGATATTTCATGGAGGTGGAATCGTCTGACTCTGATTAGGACCACTTCAATCAGATAGAAGATGCATCTTAGAACTGAATTATAACCATTTATTGGACTGCTGCAGCATCTATTTATAAAACTGGACCAATCCATCTGAAGTATATACTTTCTATGCTCTATATATCATGTGCTTGTACATCTTCATACTTTCTTTCTACGAAATGTGCAATTACTTCTTACAATACCTACAAGACATGAACTACAGTAAAAAGGATATGTGGTACCTTATGTAGAAAATGTCATTTCTTCTTCTTCTTCTTCTGCGTACACAGTCAGACAGTAACCATTATTTTTTCGAAAAAAGCGGCGGTCATCCTGAGACTCTCGCCACTACCATAGAGCTTGTCTTGCAGTTCCACTGGCAATGGCCACATCTGCTCTCTCTGATCCTCGTATGTCGGGCAGTTCTGCAGCAGATGTTCAGTGGTCATTTTACCAGTACCGCACGGGCATTCGTCGGTACACCCTATCTTCAATTTGTTGAAGAGGTGGTACCTCAGTCTGTTGTGGCCAGTGCGAAGTCTGAAGACAACGACCTGCTCTCTTCGGTTCAACTGGTAATAGGCATCGTTTTTGGTGTAACCAGTATGTTCGGTTTCCCATTTGGACATGTACCTGGCTTTGATAAGCCGTTTTGACTCTTCGTACGTCATACTGGTATCTATTTGTGGTAGCCTTGCACCTTCTTTTGCCAGTCTGTCTGCCTCCTCGTTGCCTTGGATGTTGCAGTGTGACGGAACCCACTGTACCACTACCCTTTTTGGTGCGGACTGTTGGCACAGTTTGCAGAGTGCTGCTCTTAAGTCATTAAGCTCAGTGTTTTTCTGGCTTTTTAGCGCTGTGACTACTTCGAGAGCATCTGTCAGCAGGACTATATGGCTCTCATTTTCACTGTGTGTTGCCATTTCTTCCACTGCCGCCCTCAGTGCCTCTGCCTCTGCTCTGAAATTGCTCGTGTACTTACCAGTAGCGAATGACAGTGTTATTTTTCTGCCATTTGGTAGGTTCAGGAATGCTCCTGCCCCTCCGTTCTGTGTAGTGTTTGTTACAGAACCGTCGGTGTATGCATGGGTCCAGTCCATGCTTGGGTAGCTTTTCGTTATGAAGCTTAGGGTAGTGTCTCTCCTTTCTTTTTCGGTCTGGCAGTTTTTGTTTGCAATACCTGGTATATTTTCTACCACCTCTGGAAATATATCCTGCCTCCAAGTAGGTTTTCGTACAGTATTGATGGGTTTTGGTGTTGTTAGTGCGTTTATGGGATCTTCGTGCATCTTTGCTTTGGCTATTTCTGCAAAGTTTCTCCGCTTTAGTTTCCCAGTTCCCAGATTGTTTAGCCTCTGGTACATTGGATGGTCCGTCAGTCTTCGGAGTTTCTCTGACTGCAGCTGGGCTCTGCAGTCTCTTCTGTCGGTCATGGATTGCAGTTTTGTAATCTTTTCAAGTTCTACAATTGGCGTTGACTTCATGCCACCTGTTATGATTCTCATGGCTTGGTTTTGAAGTTTGTTAACTTTATCGAAGTTCGCCTTCGCTGCTGTTGTCCATGCCGCGATGCCATACTCGAGAACTGGTCTCACTCTTCCAGTGTACAGTTTCTTTAGTATGCCTTCGTCTGCTCCCCAGCTTGTGCCAGCAAGTTTCCTCATGATCGCCATTCTTTCTCTGGCTTTCATTCGGTTTCTCTCAATCTGACTTTTCCATGTCATGCGCCGATCAAATGTGACTCCCAGATAGGTTGGGTTGTCGTTTGGCTGCAGGATTTTGCCATTTAGGCTTAGTTTGGTACTTTGGGGTTTTAATGAGAGCGAGAATATTGTGCACGTGGTTTTCTCCTCGTTTATTTTGACCAGCCATGAGTTCGCCCACTCTTCCAGCGATGTTAGGGCCGTTTGCATCCGATTTCTTGCTATGGTGAGATTCTTTTCAGAGGTCCACATAGCCAGATCGTCTGCAAACATTGAGCTATGGACTCTTCTTGGTATATTCTCTGTAATATCGTTTATATATACCAGGAAGAGTGTGGGTGACAGTACTCCCCCTTGGGGTACTCCCTGCTCGAGTGTCACCTTTTTGCTCATCTGCCCTTGTACTTGGACTCTGGCCGTTCTTTGTTTGAGGTAGTGGTTGATCCACTTGTACATCTTCCCACAAACATCACTTCTTCTTAGCTTGACTCTAAGTCCATCCTTCCAGACTTTGTCAAATGCCTTTTCCAGATCCACCCAAACAGCTACTGTGTGTTTCTGTGCCTGGTAGGCATCTTCTATCTCTTGGGCTATGAGGATGACCTGGTCCTCAGTGGATCTGTGCTGTCTAAAGCCGGCTTGCTGTGGAATTAGTATTCGTTTTTCTTCCAGATGCCACATCAGTCTGGTGTTTATCATCCGTTCCATCAGCTTGCCGACACAGCTCAGTAGGCTTATGGGCCTGTATCCATTCGGATCTGTTTTGTCCTTTCCTGTTTTTGGTACTGGTACCAGTATTGCATCTTTCCATGCCTGGGGTACAATACCCCTTTTCCAGCTTTGGTTCAGGACTGATAGTAGTTTTTTCTTCGCTGTTTGGCCCAGCCCCATCAGCATTTCGTTTGTTATCCCGTCTTTTCCGGGAGATTTCCTTCTCTTTAGTGTTCTCATAGCCTCTTCCATTTCGCGCATTGTTAGTTTGGCCATCATGTGCTCTTCAGGAGCCGTATTTATGTTTTCGTGCCCCTTTAGCTCTTCGCTAATGTCTGTATGCTTATCTGCAGGGACCTCGATGTGGTTTGCTCTGGCATAGTGATCGACAAAGGCGTTTGCGGCTTTCTTACCTGTGATCAAGTTCTCGCCTTGCTTGATAGTAATTTGTTTATTTGACGGGGTTTCGTCGTTCATGGCTCTGACTAGCTTCCATAGCTTGTTCCCTTCTTTGTCCAGGTTTAAACTTTCCGTTTTATTTTTCCAACTTTCTCTTGCTGTTTGCTTGAGAGTGTGTTTGTACTTCGCCGCGGCGGCTTTGAGGGCGATGTTTGCCTCCACGGATTTTTCTCGTTCTGCCATGTTCCTAGCATTTGTTACTGCATCTTCCACTTTCTGTAACTCATCATTCCAGTAGGGCTTATAGTTTTTCCTAGCTCCTCTTGGGATGGTTTCAGTGGCGGCTTGCATTATTGCCTTGCTTAGGCTCTCTACCATGGGCTTCATTTTGGTGTTTCGTGTGTTGATGGTTTCACACAGCCCATCTGTCAGGATTGCAAATCTGTCCCAGTCGGCTCGTTTGTAATTCCAACGTGGGAGCGGTTTTGTTTCCTGTGGGCCTACTTCCATGTCAATGGTTAGCCTGATCGGCCTGTGGTCGCTACCTGCCAGTTGGTTTAGCACCTGGCGGTCTATTTTATAGTGTATGTCCTGTGTGGAGAAGGCCAAATCTGGAGTCGAGGTGGTATGCCATGTTCTTGAATAGAAGCTAGGGCTATCCTCCGGCCTATTGATTAGGGAGAGATTTGCATCTATCTCCCAATCTTCCACTTCGTCACCTCTGCTGTCTGTGTCAGAGTATCCCCATCTCTCCGAGTGGCTGTTGAAATCTCCAACCACTATGCAGTTGGAGTCTCTGACCTCCATACTCGAGAGCGATAGGTCTCTGTTTGGTGGTCCGTACAGATTGAAAATGCGGAGCTTCGTCTCTTGAGCCATTATGTCAACTCCTACAATTTCTGCTTGTCCGGTGTGATTGACAGGTACCGCGCTACTCGGTATGCTGTTTCTGGTCAGTATCAGGACCCCTCCTTTGTGGCCTTCTCTATCTAGACGGAAAGTCTGGTATCCTCTGATTGAGAATTTATGGTTATTGTTGAGGTGCGTTTCCTGGATACATGCCACGTCAATCTTACCTTCATGCAGGTGATGTGTTAGGGAAAGTTTTTTGTTAATGACTCCCTCCGCATTCCACTGTAATATTCTGAGGGTCTTGAAGTTTTGGCCAATAGTCGTTTCCCCATAGCCATGTGCCTTGACTCCACGACACATGGGTGGGTGACCACCAGTAGTCAAGGGTGGGCCCCTTCGAGGCGTGGGGCCCGGCGCTATCGCTGCCTGGCGGGTCTCCTCAGGATGAGCGCCATACGTTTTTCGAATAGGTTGTGCTGCCATCATACTGTGATTTACGTTGCACTGTTTTGTTAGGCTTGCGGCCCCGTGCATCCGATTTCAACAGGCGTTTCTGTAGGGATGCCCTCCTTAGCCTTTGGCTGTCCCCAGCCTATCTGCAAGGCAGCAGTTGTTTACGATCAGAGTTTTCTCTCCTATGGAAGTTGTCTTACCAGACTATCGAGTCTTCACTACTCGTGTCTATAGGGTGCAATGATGGTATGTGATATATGAGATGGACTGGATTACCCGGAAGAGAGGCAGTCCAGTGTGTCTGTATCCCAGGATCGTCACGTCCTGCCAGAAACGTAGCATTTGCATGTGAGTGGGGTATCTCTTTTTCCCTTTATTTTCTTGGCTTCTATGCAGGGATGGTACGCCTAGCATTCCCCGCCACCTGGGGTGTTGACACAGTGGGGCAGGTGTGCAATGTCCGCTGGTCTGCATCTCTTCTGCGTCCAGCATGATAGTTATGGCTGATAACGTACAGAGGTAGATATCGTAACCGGAGTGCATTTAGCCAGAGGACAAGCCTGGTAATGTCACAGAGATGTTGATCGCCTGGTGTGCGGACAACTCTCATGGTCAGTGGTTGAGTCTTGACAGTTCACAGTGTGGTGGCTGCTCTACTGTTTTCGACACCCCGACCAGGTTCTAAGTCTTTGGTTGGTGTTTTTCGCACCCCATCGCCGTATAGGGTGAGTATCAAGCAGTTTTCCGCCCGCTTTGATTTGCGGGCGGCAAGGACCTCTTACTGTGGCTCTACCTGATAGGGCTGGGGCGCAAGCCCCAGGTCCCGAGCATGTAGGAGCCTCCCATTGCAGTGGTGCTGAGATTTTGGGCGGGATTGCGGCTTTCAAGGGTTCGGCCGTAATCCCCCACATGGTAGCCTCGCGCCCTTGGCTTATCAGCCTGGTACGTGAACCAAAGTGTCTGCGGCTCCTCTCGATTTGAGCTGGTTTTCCGTAGCAACGTCCTGTCATTTGTAGGGTAAAACTGACCTGTCTTCAGATCTATTTCCAGCACCCGTTCACTATTTGGTCAGACGAATTTATTGAGGGCTTTTGTTTGTCAATGACCAGGTATTTGAAATCTGCGGAGTTAAACACGATTTCCGTAGCGTTCTTTCATTTGAGCTGACTTGTCGTCCGTGAGTCTAATACCAGCGTACGTTCATTATTAGACCCAAACGGCAGTGCTCTCAATTTGTCAGTTGTTCTACAGTATTGGCGTGTTCAGTCAAATTGAGCCGCAGGTTCCACACCTGGTGGTGCCCTTCCGTCAATTCCCTTAGCGAGACAATCAAGTTTCTTAAAGGGTAGCCCCAAAGATTTTCGAGGGTCTAATTCCAGCACATGTTCTCTATTAGACCCCACTAAGGTGTACTTTTTGATAGTCATTCTGCAGTATTGGCGTGGTAAGTTAACTTAGGTCTCAGGCTCCACTCCTGATAGTGCTCTTCCGTCAATTCCTTTATCAAACACTGGATGCAGACAAAACCGAGCCACAGGGGACATAACCCCAGATTTCTGGGGGTCTAAGTCCAGCACCAGTTCCATATTAGACTCCAGAAGAGTGGTCTCGGCATGTCAATCATTTCAGTGCTGGCCGTGTTGAGTCAAATTAAGCCGCAGGCTCCACTCCTGGTGGTGCCCTTCCGTCAATTCCTTTAAGTTTCAGCTTTGCAACCATACTTCCCCCGGAACCCAAACACTTTGGTTTCCCGGAAGCTGCCCGCAGAGTCATCGAAGCAACTCCTGCGGATCGCTAGTCGGCATCGTTTATGGTCAGAACTACGACGGTATCTGATCGTCTTCGCGCCTCTGACTTTCGTTCTTGATTAATGAAAACATTCTTGACAAATGCTTTCGCAGTAGCTCGTCTTGCGGCGATCCAAGAATTTCACCTCTAACGCCGCAATACGAATGCCCCCGTTTGTCCCTGTTAATCATTACCTCCAGTTCTGAAAACCAACAAAATAGAACCGAGGTCCTATTCCATTATTCCATGCCCCATTATTCAGGCAGCCGAGGCCTGCTTTGAACACTCTAATTTTTCAAAGTAAACGCGCCGGCCACCCAGGACGCTCAGCGAAGAGCACCCGTGGGAGAGAGCCAGCAGACGGTAGGGCAGGAGACAACGGGCAGTGAACCGGCGCGAGCCGGACCGCCCGCCTGCGCCTGAGATCCAACTACGAGCTTTTTAACTGCAACAACTTTAATATACGCTATTGGAGCTGGAATTACCGCGGCTGCTGGCACCAGACTTGCCCTCCAATAGATCCTCGTTAAAGGGTTTAAAGTGTACTCATTCCAATTACGGGGCCTCGAAAGAGTCCCGTATTGTTATTTTTCGTCACTACCTCCCCGTGCCGGGAGTGGGTAAGTTGCGCGCCTGCTGCCTTCCTTGGATGTGGTAGCCGTTTCTCATGCTCCCTCTCCGGAATCGAACCCTGATTCCCCGTTACCCGTTACAAACATGGTAGGCATGTCACGTACCATCGACATTTGATAGGGCAGACATTTGAAAGATGCGTCGCCGGCACATGAGGCCATGCGATCAGCACAAAGTTATCCAGAGTCACCAGTGGGGACGCCGCAACCCCGCGAGGGGAAACGACGATTGGTTTTGAACTAATAAAAGCGCTCTTTCCGCGAGGGTCGGAGCTTGGTAAGCATGTATTAGCTCTAGAATTGCCACAGTTATCCAAGTAGGATCGTGTCATCTAAGGAACCTCGACTGATTTAATGAGCCATTCGCGGTTTCACCGTGAGACAGTGTGAACTTAGACATGCATGGCTTAATCTTTGAGACAAGCATATGACTACTGGCAGGATCAACCAGATATCTGTCGGAGACGTACGTACTGCGCACACCGGTCGGCGGAGGAAGGGTGTGTAAAAAGCCTCACTGGGACGGCCGCAGGGACCGACTGACGGGACGGACGGACGGTTGTTCCACCCGTCCCTCACTCCGTCGACCTAGGACCGCCTGACAGGGGCCTCCCACACGCACCAGACGACCGACCGACCGGGCTCGCTCGAGGAGGGATGGCAGCGCTCTGTGCAGAACGGATCCCAACGACCTCGGCGACGAATTTCACTGGGACTAGAGACACAATTTGGCCTGCCCTTCTCCGTAGGGAGAGAACGCAGGGCCTCGAGGCAACGATTCCTGCTTTCCATTTGCCGGTCACAAGCTCTTTGCGAGAGTCGGACCACCAGCGAGACGTACTGTCGAGCTCTGCTATAAGCCTTAGATAAATCACCAGGGACGGACCACGTTTCCTGATACGGACCAGACTAGCGCACCTCGGTGGAGGAGCCACTACCACAAACCGCACCCAATTCGCACTACGGGGAAAGGCAGGCGAGCGTTTTCCGCAAGCCCGCGCTATCGCTCCGCCTGGCGGGACTGAGATCGCTTTACGAACACTGGATGAAATTGAGTCGCTGCGGCGAGACAACTACCCCAGATGAAAATGTCATTTGAATTGGAGAGACACCTATGCCTAAAGAAATACAATTTTTAAATTTAAAGTACATTATTATCTGCAGGGACAAAATAAATCCTTTGCTAACAAAGATCAAAGGAATTAGCCGCTTTAAAATAACGGCACTACCTTACAAAATGTAAATTATAAAGTCGTTGGGACATTGAAAATATAAGACCATGTGCAAAAATTCACGTTTATCGGTGCAAGGGTTATTGTGATATTAGACGGCAATTGAAGGCAACCATTGTGAAACGGACTAGAATTGCATACCTTTCTCTTACGGATTCCAAATTGAGCTTTGCTCAGCTTGTGGTCAACATTTGGTCATATTCTTTGTTCATGTATTTTTGCATGCATTGTTCATGTATGCTTTAGTAGCGATATACTTATGTACGTATCACAGTTTTTTAATTGTCTTTTCTCTTTTAGATAGTGCTATTGTAGCCTCTTACGAATTGTTTGTTACTCTTTCTTTCCATGCAGTTCTAAAAACTCTCTTTAGCCACTGCAGTCCTATCTTCTCACACGTTTAAATTGCCTCATTTGTTATTCCATCCATACCGGTGACCAATTTCTGGGTCTGTTCTTTATAGCTCTTTCTATTTATTATATCAATATATCAGTTTCCAGATGATCCCTATTATTGGGATCCAAATTTATTGTCCCTAGTGCCTGTTGGTTTGAAAAGTTCTTGGAAGTGTTCTTTCCATCTGTGTAGTCTTACATGTTTGTTAAATATTCAAGACCCATATTTGTCAATGATGGTTTAAGAAGAGTATTAGCTCTCATGTTTTAGTCATATTGATCAGACAGTTTTACTTAAAAATATCTTGATCTATGTGTGCATTTGAATGTTAGCTGTTGTCAATATTGTTTATATCATTCTTTTTTAGCGATTGCAATCACTTGTTAGGTATCTGTGTTTTTTGTGTGGTTTAAAATGATATTGTGTTCTTGCGTTTTGGATGTGACTCATGTCTTGTACAGTTTCTGTTCAGTCTGTAATGATTCTTTAATTTCAGCTTTCCATCAAGCTGTTTTTCTTGTTTGCCTTGTCTTGTTGTTTGTCACGCACTTCTTGTAGAATGTATCCTCTGTGGTTGTTTTGAAATGGTCCATTCACTGTTTGTTTTTAGTTTCTTTATTTAATGACATACGATCTTAATATTTTCTTAGCATATTCCTTTTATAATAGCTTTTTCTTATCTTTTATTTAGAATTGTGACAACTATTGGCCTTTCTCTTTTCTGACTTTTGCTTTGTGACGTTGGTTGTTTCATTACCGTAGGACGTTGCTGGAATCTGTTATATTTCTTCTTTATTATAGTCTTGCTAATGTGTAATCAATTAGGATGTTATATATGGTTTTCTCCACCTTGCACTTGTATAAACTCTTCTCCATTGTTATTCCAATATAAAGAGGTGTCACTGAACCATCCTAAGAAATATTCGTGTGATAGGTTTTTGTTATTTTCCATTAAAATCGCACATAATGGTCAAATCATCTTTCCAAATGACACTACTGACACGTTTAATGACACCCAAAGAATTCTCTCCTGTCTTCCTCATTGCTGCTGTTATTGTACGGGCCATAGACCAGGATCATTGCTGCTGTTATTGTACGGCCATAGAACAGGATCATTGCTGCTGTTATTGTACGGCCATAGAACAGGATCATTGCTGCTGTTATTGTACGGCCATAGAACAGAATCATTGCTGCTGTTATTGTACGGCCATAGACCAGGATCATTGCTGCTGTTATTGTACGGGCCATAGACCAGGATCATTGCTGCTGTTATTGTACGGCCATAGAACAGGATCATTGCTGCTGTTATTGTACGGCCATAGAACAGGGTCATTGCTTGCTGTTATTGTACGGCCATAGAACAGGATCATTGCTGCTGTTATTGTACGGGCCATAGAACAGGATCATTGCTGCTGTTATTGTACGGGCCATAGAACAGGATCATTGCTTGCTGTTATTGTACGGGCCATAGAACAGGATCATTGCTTGCTGTTATTGTACGGCCATAGAACAGGATCATTGCTGCTGTTATTGTATGGCCTTAGAACAGGATCATTGCTGCTGTTATTGTACGGCCATAGAACAGGATCATTGCTTGCTGTTATTGTACGGCCATAGACCAGGATCATTGCTTGCTGTTATTGTACGGCCATAGACCAGGATCATTGCTGCTGTTATTGTACGGGCCATAGACCAGGATCATTGCTTGCTGTTATTGTACGGCCATAGACCAGGATCATTGCTTGCTGTTATTGTACGACCATAGACCAGGATCATTGCTGCTGTTATTTTTATTTCAACTGTTTGTAACAGTATTAATCTTTTGCTCAATTTAATTTATTTCGACAAGAAACTTTGCCTTCTCTGTATATACCAGAAATCCTACACCACTCTTCCTCTGTGTCTACGTAATCTCATACGAGTACATGGTTCCCATAGGACTCCTTAATGTTCTGTTTCTGTTTTCTTGTATCTGCTAATCCTAGAATTTATATTTTAGTTATGTTCAGATAAATTCTAGCAGACCGGCTTTTCCCTCAAAAGTACATCAATGTACTTTTGCTATTTTAGTTGCGTGCCTGTTACGTTGTCCTTTAACGTTTCTAGAACATAAAACTTTGAGCTTACTCTTTTTAAATTACTTTAATGGTTTCACAGCAATACCATACTGTTTGTCAGTCTGCAAAGGCTGTCATGGTCACGCAATTGTCCTGTTCGCCAGTGGATGTTCGAGGTAATTCATTTCTCCACACTGTATTCTTTTGATACGACGTGGGCATGGATTTTTACTTTATTACATAATATAAAATAATGCGATATCAAAGTCACGAATATTCCAGAAACAAGAGAACGTTCAGTAAATAAAATGCAAGTTTAACCCCAGATGCGTAACTCATGTGTTAAATCTTATTGGCTGACTCAATGTGTCTTCGACATGTGAAGAAACACACTAATTAATGAAGAGCTCCGGGAAGACACGTACAAAGGTGTATAGCATGCATATGAGTGAGTTGATGATTAAGTCAAGCAGTGCAAAAGATGATAACCTGTACTGTGTAAGAGATACATAATTTGAATTTATAATCTTGATGCGTTCCATGAGTGTTCTGGCGACATATATCGACCTCAAACAATCTATGGTCGAGTCTAGAGGACAGACCTTCTCTTTGAAATGCCCAAATGGAAAGGAATATCAGGGCGAATGTACAACTGTACAACGGTTTTTTTCTACAACAAAACAATGCCAACAACGTTAAGCAGATCAATATCTAAACAAAGGCCTCTGGAGAAAGAACGGCCCCATGGGTCTGGGATAAGTTGTACATCATTTGTTATTGTCTTAAATGATCTTCCGGAAGTCATCGCCTGCAAAAACCCATTCTTTGCAGATAACCTATTCATTTGACCAAAAGGAAAATATCTTTATCTTACCACCAAAAATATGAACATGAATTTGAAAATCATCTCTTCATATTGCCAGTTTTGGAAGCTTGAAATGAATGCAGAGAAAACTGTACAGCGTGTTCAACCTCAATAAAAGGATTAATGGAAAGATGGATTGGAGAGCGGGGGAGGGATGAGGGGTAAGGGGGGGGGGGGAGACATATCAACATTCACTACCCCAGCTATATATTGGACATATTTGCTCAGTAATCGATTATTCGCTTCCCATTGCAAGCAAAAGCCTCTTACACAAGCCCAACAGACTACAAAAGCATGTTTCGCGGTCCATAAGAACAACGCCGACAGAAGCACGTGAAATGAACACCAACATAAAATCTATAAACCTAAGGAGTTAACTCTCTGTCGTGGAAACACATAACAAATGCTTGAGAATGGACACTACGGAAGAGAATTGGACAATGATAGACCTGGCACCAAACAGATATAATAAAAAATACATCTGTTTTAAAACAAAAGCACAAGACACTATCATTAAACACCACTTACCAGAGAGTAGAAAGCTTATGGCATTCATCAACGATGTACCACCTTGGTGACAGGAGACTACCCCAACAGTAAGAACTGTTATTTCCGACCCCTCTGCAGGCAGGAAAATCCTTCTATCTATACTGAAAAGTATCCTTGCAAACGATAGACTCATATCCACAAAACATCTAACTATGTGCATATTGATATGCTAATATGGCTACCATCAGCGCTGTATATGGCACCGTGATTAAATACCATAATCTGCACCACGATGACCACCCTGCACCTATGGCCCACGTAGAGAGACTTATTTCAACAACGAAGAAGACAGAAAAGTAAATTTCCGCCAATTTCCGTAAAGTTTTCCGCCACATAATCTCAGATTTTAAAAGACATACCATATAACCAGAGTAGATCGTTATACTCTTAGACTCAAAATCTGGACTTCATTCAAGCCAGGGAACAGAGCGTATACAGATGTTCATAATAGCTGCACATTTATTGACCATCTTTGTTGACCGGAAGTGGTGCTCTGGCGGATACCTCGCCATGTTCTAGTTTCATGAAACGAGAAGGCTGTTGAGCTGGCCAGATGTTGAGCAATTCTACAATAGCCAACACTTAGTAACATACTACAGACCTCGGGAAGATTTTGAGAAACTATGGTCAGGAAGGTTTAAATCAGTAGACTGCATCCTAGACCGTCTGAACATATTTCAGAACCCGAGCAAAATCAGATCCGCAGGACAAAGCCAAGAAATTGAAATGAAGAGACCAGAGTTTGATCTCCGAGCAGAGAACAGGTCTCAACAGACATCTAAATAGAATAGACCCACTACGTGAACCAAATTGCAGATTCTTTTACCACCACCAGGAATCAGTTGAGCACTCCCTGACCCTGTGCACAGGGCTAGCTGATCTGCGAAACCAGCTGCTCTGATCACATACTACCATACACAACGTACTCTACACATCACCACAACAACTGAGGAAGACATGCACTTTTTGTCCGGGAGGCATTGTGCTGTCCAGTGCTGCTAGCTCACAGCTAAAAGGATTATAGCATGATCATCATTCTAATCATCAGCATCATCATCATCATCATCATTTAAATTTTGACTTGTGTAATATTCCTTTCCTTGATTAACGAAAGATGTAGTACGTATTCTATATATTTAAATAATTGTATGCATTAATTTATTTCATTATTTTATTATTAGTTCATTGTGGTAGAGTATATTACGCGTTGTCTTCACCTATTGTAAACAGCAGCCATTCAGTAAAGCAGACGTCGCTTGGATGTCCGTTGATTCTTATTGGTCTAAGTAATGCATGCATCCATTTTACCTCTAATTTGAACAAAGAACTGACTATTTGATAACTAATTGTTAAAACAAATTAAACTGTTCGATTATTTAGAGAAATCCTCTTTCTTCTGGTAGCACGGAATTATTCCGTTTCATAATTTATGTATCACAGGTGTCGCTTTGTTTCTAGATTTGTCTTTCACACGTGGAAGGTTGGTCAACACAAGCAATCTTTGTAAGTGCCTGAAAATTGAGGCGGGCAATGTCACAGGCAGGATTTGTCTATTCTTGGGGGAGGGCGGGGTAGTCGGGGCCGGGGAGGGGAGGAGGAAAGCGCACCCGCCGATTGGTAGACAGGCAGGTCAGAATAGGGATCCTGTAACCTTTCATGCATGTCGTTGCAGGCGACTATAAAGAATTGTGCATGGGGCTAGCAATCTCATCAAGTAAAAGCAAGTGCCCTATGCTCTATGAGCAGGTAGAGCGAGACAAGAAAAGGAAGAAAACCCTATCAGGATTAGACTCCAAAAAGTCAATCGCCTCTTATGACATGCTTTCAGTGTATCATTGTTCGAATTCCTATCTCATTTACACACGGAATCGCCGCATGTTAACAGAGTGAACAAATAAAAACAATGCAACAATGTTACTGTTTTTACATTCTGTTATTTCCCTTGACATGACCGATATACGCATAGACTTATTTTTCTCCTATTTTAACCAACTTTCTCATAACCTGGAGAAATGAAAATGTGCGCAACAGCTTCTAGTACAACATGTTAATCTATCAAATTTTGACTGAACCTGGATAGGTCATTCAAAAGCTTTTTCTGGAAAACATAGTTTAAACATACATAATCACATCAATCCACGTATCCACCAACCAATGTATTCATTCAACATTGAATCAATCCATCATCATGTCTATGCATCTATCAGTACATCCAGACATGCATACAGATATACCACATACATCTATCATTACATCTTTAGTTTATTCGTTAATCTGTCTATCAATCTATTCACACACGCAGTGATTAACCCTTCCTGTATATCCTTAATTCTTCGATGCATTAATCCGTCCATCTATACATCCAAATATGTAAGAATTAATTCTTTCATTATGGGATTGAACGAAAAGTTACTCTCTAATCTGCATCATTAGAATATTTGCTGGAAAAGTAAGGATAAATCCTGGAGCTCCCACTTAATTAATAAAAGCACGAAACGCAATCTCTCTTCCGAGATTAGGACACCATAATCAGACCGAATTATTGTCCAAAATATAACCGATTCACACGAACAAACTTGGCTTAAATAACGTGGCTTGGAAACAGAAAATGTATTTTATACTTTGTTTTAGCAATAATCTGCTGTAATGCATAAGCCTGCCGACCGTGCTATATATTGCTCTTTATTCGAATGCCAGCGTTGATAAAACAATATATGATTAAGCACAATCACACATCAACTTTCACGAGCGGGTTTGATGGTTATAAATTTCTTATACAAGATTTCCGACGGACTCAGAAATATTGTCATCTTTTCTTATTGTGAGATATCGTGTTGTTTCCTCCCATGCGCTGCAAGTTGCTGGGATACCTTTCTTTGGTCATACAATGTTAATTGGAACCGTGTGGTGAGCTGGTATGACTTAATGACAAAGAAAATGGGGTTTCTAGACTGCTCTATTGCCTGGACTGAATGTGTCGGGATGTCCATATTATATAACGCGTGAGAGTACTATAGGGTCAGTAACTGCTAATTTGAATCAGTGCCCAGCACTGTCTACAGAGAATTTGCTGGCCGTGTATTGTAATCAACAAGATAGTAGACAAATAAATGAAAACTCGATCCCAACGAGCTTTGTGACTGCTAGTGCTGACGTGGTGAGCGAGACATCTCAGCCTATTCTCATTACGTTTTCATACTTCATTAAAGAACGCAAAGATCCTTAACTACTTAATGAAATGGACCCATTTATCAACTGCTGAGCTTGTGGACACCTTCAGCGGTCTCGGGAATTCTGTGCACCAATTGATAGTTTACTGAAGTTTGTGGATCTTTTCGGTGTCCTGTGAAGCCTTTAAACCTTTCGGTAATCTGGGGGAGCAATTATGCCATTTTACAGTATAGTGTAAATCACAGACAATTATGGCAGTTTGATAAAAACTATGAGCCCATTTGGCAGTTTATCGAAAATCGCAGACAAATTAGACAGACTGATAAAATCTATGGGGCTATATGGCATTTTGGTGAAACTAATATCCACATTAGGCAGCCTACAGCAATCTATGGACTTATTTTGACAGTTTAGTGATACTCATAGAAACATTGGGCAGCCTAACGAAATCTATGGACCTATTTTGGCGGTTTAGTGATACTCATAGAAACATTAGGCAGCCTACTGCAATCTATGGACCTATTTTGGCGGTTTAGTGATACTCATAGAAACATTAGGCAGCCTAACGAAATCTATGGACCTATTTTGGCGGTTTAGTGATACTCATAGAAACATTAGGCAGCCTACTGAAATCTATGGACCTATTTGGCGATTTAGTAATACTCATAGAAATATTAGGCAGCCTAATGAAGCCAACTGTCGATATGCGCGCACACACATACACACACACACACACACGCACACACATACACACACACACACACACACACACACACATTAGTTTTAGTATCCGGGTTCGCACAGGAGTTAACAATTTTCAGATCGGATGGAATTAGCGGAATTTTTGGAATGAAAACATTTCCCCCTTTACTTGATCCTTTCAAAATTCTGGCCTCCATTACACACATTTCTTCTCCTATTTAATCCGCCTATCACTCATCATCATAATCATGTGCCTTGCCGGTTAGCGTTGTCGATCATGGATCTCTACCTCTTCTTATCAGTTGTCGTTTATCAGATACGCCGTTGATCGTCTTCAATGCCATTAACTTGATATCTTCAATATTTACTCTCTTTGCCTCCGTCTGTCCCTCTTTCCTGCGATTCTGCCCAGTGTCACCGCCTCTTCTCATAACTTGCCCTTATTTTTGCCATTAGATGTCTCTGTGCTTGTGCCTCTTCAAACGCCGAGTTATAAGCCTTCTCTATTGTCCATGAATTTCTCATCATACCCTTCTCTAGCATACCCTAACCGCCCACGCCCATAAAATGTTTTTATTCCAATAATTCCGCGAATTCCATTCAATCTAAAAATTATGCTATTTCCTTCCGTACACATAATTCGGTAGTAAATTTAAATAATTTGGTTAAAAAATACCCTCATACTAAAATATATATATATTGTGTCTTCCTTTAGCAATATTTCGTTATTGTAAATTTTATGCTGAAAAAGGAAATTTTGTAAACTCTTTTCCGATGTTTTGATGATCTCAATTATCATCTTTGGTTGGAATTTTGTTTTTCAGAATTCAGTAAAATAGCTTTTTAAAAAATTGTCTAGTTTCAGGTAGTCTTATTTCTTTCAAAGGTATGCTATTTAAGGATGTGTTAGCCTTAAACAGGTTTGATCTTCAAGCTCAGAACAGGCCATGCCGCTCTCAACAAACATCTGAATAGATTAGACCAACTACGAGAACCAAACTGCAGATTCTGCCATGACCACGAGGAGTCAGTCGAGCACCTCATGACTTTGTGCGCAAGGCTGGCCGATCTGTGGAATCTGCTGCTACCACCACATCCCACTATACACAACACACTCTACATATCACTACAACAATTGGGGAGGACGTCTGCTTTTATTCGGGAGGCATTGGACTGTTATGAGCTGCCAGCTCACAGCTAAAGGGATTATGTCATCATTATCATTAGCCTTATACAGGTCCCTCTTCTCATACAGTTTCAAACCATATTCTCTCAATTCTCTTTGTTTCTTTGTTTCTATCTGGGTCTGTTATTGATTTAACATTTACATAATTAATTATATGTGATTGTATGTCATTATTTTGAACTAAAGAATTATTTTAATTTCATATATTCAGATACACTTCAATAGAAGAAAGATAACCCGTATTTCTTTTCTAAATTATTTGTTCGCGTCCCTTGAATTATAGAACCCATGTGTGTGTGGGTGTGTGCGTGTGTGTATTATATATATATATATATATATATATATATATATATATATATATATATATATATATATATATATATATATTAACATTCCTATAACTTTTTAGCGGAATGAAATACTTACGTGCAATAAGTGTTGTATTGATCTACAAATCTGCCATAGAACGTTCAGTGAACATTTCAGCTCGATATGTCTTTCTGCTCATGAGTTATGGGTATGGGTCTTCAGACATATTATATATATATATATGCAAATATAGGTTCGTCAGAAAAGAATTGAATTCGTTCGGAAACATGTGCCTTAAAATTGATTAAATTCCTCCAGAATGCACTACCGTATCAACTCGTCTTTTTATGTCGTATTATTTTTACTGTGATATTTATATATTGTCAATTAAAATTATGAAGGGCTATACTGTTATGTCAAAGGGGTTGGTTCTCTTTGATTGTTTCAGGAACGAAAATATTTTGATCTTCTGAAACACATTTTACTGTATTTGTGCAAGAACGATAATGTTTGTGAGCCATAAGTTTATTTTCAATTAACATTTTTAGTGATTTCTACTGTCAGTTTCATATAAGATGCATAAAAATGTATAGTGTATTTAATTGGATGATACGGGAGTTATTTGCCAGCTTTACGAGTGTGTGTGTGTCTATGTGAGCCTATGAGTGCTTTTGTTGATGTGTATTTTTGTGTGGATGTATGTGTGTGTGTGTGTGGTTGTTTTTGTGACATTATGTCGTGAGTATAACGATTTGTAAAAACATGACATAATTATTTCTAGCAGACAAGGGCAAAACATCTTCCTCCCTTTTGAACTACACTATTGATATAATTTTTAATCTTATTCTATTCAGAATATTGGAAAAAAAAATAATAAGACTTCTCTGGGATTTGAATCAGTGACTCGTAGCACCCTATTCGAAGAATTACACCCCTAGATCACAGTGCTTTCTGAAAACGGCTTCGCAATGGACGAGTGTTTTCACTACGCCGGCAGATTGAAACACATTTCGTGTCTTACAAAAAGGACCTTACTTCATCGATTACAAAAAATCAGCTCGCTATACGACTATAAACATTTGGTGTCGCTTACCGTCGAACATAAGCAAATAGCAACAGTTTTCGATCCACTTATTTATTTGCCCCATGATTGTATGTTATATATTCATCAGATTTTAAACATAAAATAGGAAGCAAGAAATTATTAGAGCTGGTCCAAGATTTGAACCCTTGACTTTCTCGAGTAGAAGGCGAGAATCATGTGATTTGATTAACCAATAAAATTACTTCCGCGTACTTTGGATGCGTACGAGAAATAATGGAGGGATGATTATTTGTTGTAAGAAGTCTACAGGTGTATGTATGAACGATAAGGGAGCAGTCTCAAACATTTGTGACCTTGATCTTCTCATGACGTGTCCATCATGAAATGTCGTTGTCGTATGTATATATTTTAAAAACAGACAACAGAGAACTGAGACGCTAAGTCCAGTCTAAAACAAAATACTGACCAAGACGTTGCGTCAGTGTCAGGCCCAATACACTGACCAAGACCACCATTTCTCTTCCATATACCGTCCCATGGAAACAGGATGTTTTCAAGGCAGACTGGCTGATGAGATGGGGATCGATGTGATCCCCCTAGTAGTAAGCACCACGCAGATGAAGCCAAGCATAGCTCAAACTCCTGGAAGACCACGGTCCACCTTCATCAGAATGCTCGGGGTGTGAGGAACTACTATAACCCGTCACTTAACGTCCTTTTCAGGGCGCACAAAACAGCACAACAACAAAGAGACAACAATTCACGTTTAGAGTACATTTCGCTGTGTTCTTATATTAGCCAGATCATTATTGAATCCTTTGTAATTGATGAGGTCTGGTATTCTTGTGTCACTGCATCGTGGCATGAGGCATTGCAGATTATCAGGCAAGGGAGTGTATCTTGGGATAAAAGTTTAGTTTTCTCAATACACTTAAAAATAAATGGCTTTTAATCTCTATAGGACAGTCTAGATTGCAGATTTTGAAACGGAAATAAATTCAGCATTCTTCGATAATCCATTATGTCTGATACCTGGATGAGCTATTATCTGTCGTTGTCCTTTTCTTAGTTCTTAGTTCTTAGTCGACCTGTAATTCTAAAGGAAAAGATGCTTTTGTGCAGGTCCCACCTCTGGTATGAGTTGGATGTAGCCTGGAGAAGTGTTTCCTACTTAGCGAGCTAGGCTCGAACAGCTATATACTCCGCTGCGTTGGGACAAGCGCTTACGGGGGGTGGTTAACCGATGTGCGTGTCTATCTTAATGGACTCAAACACTAGACCAAAGTAGTTCCCCAGCCCGTTAGGAGCCATCTTTGCCACTCTAAACAAACCACCTAATCATGCCCGATGTTATGCCATGTTACACAGTTAGTCGCTTCTTACGACATGCTCTCTGTGTGGCAGTAGTGCTATTCTTTTCCTTGTCATACACAAAGACCCCGACAGACCACTCGGTCTCCTTTTCTACTTGGCTAAATTGTTTTCATTCTCTCATCTAGTGCCTGCCACTTCTTTTGACTTGTGTGATGAGCAATGGCCCATGGTTTGTTTCTACACACAATATCCTATCATTTTCTAGGCATTTCTGAAAGATACTAGGAGTGCCTTTTCCCAAATCAAAATTGTTACCGCTGTAACAAGTTTGTTATCTTGGAATAGTGAAGTAACTTGCATGTGACCATGATCTCAAGTGCTAAGTCAGCGGAATCACACGCTTAGAGAAGGTCGCCCAATATGGATAGAAGCTGAGGGAAGAAATAGATTAAACACGGACAACTCACTTAGTATAATAGGTTAGGTCAAGGCAACATCTATAAAATAGTCGGAAACGAAAACGTTGACAACAGAAAAAAAGCAAACGAACCAGGGAAAGGAAGTGCCTTAGGAAACGTGAAGCATAACACAGTGGATTGAAAGCCACAAGGAAACTCTACCACTAAATATCCTTCTGAATATCGAAAAGAAAACCAATATAGCGACATGGAATGTTGGAACAATTTACCAGGTAGGGAAAACAACATAGATAGCTAGAGATAAGAGAGATTACAGCACAGTGCTAAGACTGTGTGAAACAAAATGAACAAACCAGGAAAGATGAAATTGACAACTGGAGAAATGATAATTGATTCTGGAAACAAAGGAACAGATGCCTAACACACAAAGGGAGTGGCGCAGATGCTTTCTAAAGAGGCATAGAGAACGCTCAACAGGGGCACACTATTTTCTATAGATTTACGACAGCAAGCTTTAGAACTAGGAACAAAAACATCAATATAAACATCATTCGGTGCTGTGCCCCCGCTAACGAGGCCAAAGAAGATTAAAAGCAAAAGTTTTACAATGAGCTGCAAGAGGTCATTGGCACACATAAAAAAGAACGCTTTTAATGTGGGGCTTTAATACTGGAGTAAAAGCAAACAACCTGGGTTACGAACAAATTATGGGAAGACAAAAATGGGACAGTTGAACGAAAATGCATACATTTTTGCAGAGCTATGTGCGCTAAATAAAATGATAATTGGAGGAAGCATGTTCCCACATACGAAGGTAAGTAAGGCCACATTGAGATCACCAGACCCTAACACGGAAAAACCATTTTGAACATATCAGTATCAGTCAAACAATCAGAAGAACACTACAAAATGTGAAAGTAAAGCGAGATGCAGACGAAGAATCAGACCACCACACGTTGCCGGGGATTTTGCAGCTGAAACTAACAAATCTCCTAACGTACTCCTTTCACAAGAACAGGATAGGAAGACATAATATAGCACAAAACGTAATAATAGATACCAAATGTAATAAAAAACAATGGGACGACGAGGAGATAATAGTATGTGGAAACAGACATAAAGAGATGGGGAATAAGACACGTGAAGAAACTATATAGTATTCCTGACACTCAACAGCATATGCAGATTCAGTGAAATCAAGATTCACACTAAAGTTAGAATATTCAACGCCAGTGTCAGGTCGGGCGGTTGTACGGAGTCGCAACACGGAGAATCACCAAGTTAATAGAACAAAGATTCCAGTCCATCGTTAACATGTCTACAAATGGACATAAAGGGGCATACTATAGTGAGAAATGAAGACCTACGTTATGAACTGGACAACAATGCGCAGAAATCGGTTAAAATCAGAAGATAACATACGAGTTTCCATGTCATAAATGAACTGATACTGATGGACGTGGCGGTCACAGTGGTGGGTATTTAAATAACACGTAACATAAATAGATCTTGGGTAACACCCCAAAAAGTTCACCGATCCCTGGTATCAATAGATATGATTTCCTGACATGACCCAACATACAAGTACATCAAGTTTATCTCAAAAGTCAGAACATTTCTTACACTTTGAGCAAGTTTGAACACATGACTGGGATGAAAATGTCCGGGAGAGCAGTGATGAAGATCTAAAATACCAAAACTAGACGAACAGAAGTCATCACAGATGTTCTTCATTTATTTTACTTATACAACATTTTATTTTTATTTTTTAAATTTAAATAAGTGATCATCTTCATAATCATTCCATTCCATATATCACCGTTATACATTTCATTTCATTGCATTTTCACTTTATTTAAAAAAAAAAAGAAAAAAAAAAGAAAAAGAAAAGAAAAGGTCCCTATCACCTTTTTGAAAAAAAAAGAACAAAAGATGAGCCGTACTTAAATAAATATATCCATTCCCAAAAAAGTTCCTTGATCTCTGGAATTCAAGTTTGTGCATATTTAACCACCGGAGCCGGACAATGTACACCAAGGAAACAAAAAGAAAGAAGACCACTTATCAACGATAAGAAGGATCAACGAGAGGATCAACAAATCATATGAAACACGTTTGTATCACTGAACTACTAGGTTAGGTACATACAGATACACACATGCATCCAAGCACTGTTTTATGCGTCTTGATATCGTCCAATTGACTACAGTCTGGGGTGTAATAGGCGCGCCTCCGCGAGTAGAAACTACTGTGGCTAACATCTAAGAAAGAAACAAACAAACATACAAGTATAACCAAAACTTCTTTGGAATGGAAACTACCAGAGAAGACGATAGTGAGAAGACTAATGACAAATCTGGAATACGATAGAAGTAGAAGTCCAAGCAACTACAACTTTGCGAGCGGAACTAATGAAAACGGTCAAAATAATAGATCACTGGCAGGAAACTTTGCAGCTTCCTGGTGTTTCACATGGATCTGAACAGGTATTACTGATGACTATTGCGTATTTGAAATGAAGGGTTTTCTCAATCCAGCAAATGCATAGTTTAAATAAGTTGTAACGGAAGTTTCACTTGTTCATTGATTTTTATAAAGCTTCTTTTCAAACAAACACCGTTTTTTAGTAATCTAAATTTGGCAGTCAATTTAATAATGACCAGTTGTGACATGCATGCTGTTTGAAGAGTATTGGTTTACATAGTGGTGGTAAAGGGCCTGTGTTATAGTAAATAGCTGTAATGGCTGGATTAGTAGTATTATCAGTTCTAATTTCTGTGACCTCTCATCAAGCATGCATTCCTTTACTTTGCATCTGATCTGAAATTATGGAAATGAAGAGCTAGTTCATCGACAAAGACCAAATCAACAATTTGTTTTGTCAAATTTGAGGGAATGTCATTTTTATTTGTTGATGCTGTTGTTTTCATAGTCTAGTAAATAGTTAGCAGACATAGACACAATGATTAGAGACATCCGTGTCTCGCACTATTTCTTATCTCAAAGGGCTTAGAAAAATGACCTTCATGTAGAACTCTGCATTTCCTATCTTCATACGTTTTTTAAACATATACTAGTAAACTTCAGGAACATTTCATAGCTGCTGAGCAGCTGCCAGAATGATTCTCTGTCTAAATTTTCAAAAGCTTTTCAATAGTCTACGAACGCAATGAACAGCAGCCGGTTTCATTCCTCACTTTGTTGACCTATTATTCTCTCAGTGTAACTATCTGGTATCACAGGTCCAACTTGTCGAAAGGCTACGTGTTCTTCTCTTTCTGAGTATGACCTCCTTTAAACTCTCTGGTATTATCCCGTTCAATATTGCCTCAGGCTCTGACAATAACATTATTCCTCTATTATTTGCATAATAGATATGTAGATACATAATCTTCAGAAAACTGACTACAATTAGGAGCATACAATACAATAGATATTTACTAATATTCCTGGGGAGCAAGCCTTGCGTCTGGTCAGTCCCAACATACTGATCAGACATGTTAGTCAGGGTCAGGCAAAATATACTTACCAAGACCCCTACCTCTACTTCCTTGTAGTCGTCCCTGAAAACAAAACGGCTTGTTTTCATGACAGCCTGGCTAACGAGGTAGGGGATCGATGCAATCCATGTAGTAGTGAGCGTCTCTTAGATAAAGCCAAGCATATCACAATCGCCTGGAGGACCCTGGTCGACCTTCATGAGCACGCTCGGAATGTGAGGAAAACTACAGCAACATAATACATCCTTTTCAAGGCTCACAAAATGTAGTCCTGATTATTGTGGACATTCAACAACAACAACAACAACAGCAACATTAACTAATATTCCTCCGCCCTATGCATCCCACACCAGCGGACACATGCCATGGTGAAAGTTATTTTAATGTTAGATATGGGACTGCGAATTGACATTCAATTTGAAAGTTATATTACGGGTTCTAATTCGCTGGTGCCAGTGTCAGGTAGAAAATACTGATCAAGACTCCACTTAACGTCCACGCAAAGCACATGAAAACATTGTGTTTATAGCAGGCTGTAACTTGTTGTGTTGATTCAGTTGCGAAATCATGGATTGAGTTACAACGACGGGGAAGCGAGTCCATCTTTTTTCAGTACTCTCCCAGATGTAAAAAGATCCACTACAATCATGCTACAATAGAAAATTAGTCAAGAGTGAACAACTCAGCTCGATTAACTTCGGACAAAAACATCAACAACAATATCAACAACAACAACAACAATCTGTGCCATCATTTAAGTTTATCATGCACTCAACCTTAAGCGATATGGGCAGATAAACCTGCGCTATTTATAGAAATACAAGAAATAAGAACCAGTTTAGTTATATAAAAACGGTTTTCATTTTCTAACCTTCGTCCATTTCTTGACTTTTTCCTCCCACACACCTCCCCTAAAATGGAATCAGCACTTCGCTCGTGGCTTCATTTTTGTCTATCAATCTGTCATCTGCCACACAAGCTATGACATCTTCTACCAGCCCTATTGGATTATTTTTTCCCCGTCTTTCCTTTCGTCGAGGAGGGCTGTGGTGTTTGCCAAAATAAGGGAGAGAATCATGTTTAGAGGAAAATCATTTAGATAATTCCGCTCTACTGATGTCGTTTTCACTGAATGTTGTAGACAGAAGTTTATACGAAATATACATTTGAACTTTAGAGTATTTCAGCAAATACATATGGGTTGCTGATGTTAAATTAAATACAGAGGCGTGGATTGAGAAGATTAAGGTCACACATACGGCATCAGAGAGACAATTGCACCTTTATACGCCTTCTTGCGGCAGAAGTGGACAGGTGTGATGGGATGAAGCAAATAAATAAAGCAATGTTTTTTTGTCTTCTGAATGCATGTGCAAATGGTAAGTTAAAGCGCGACGATGTATGTCATTTGTACATAGGCACAATCACAAAAACAAAGAATGTTATTTCATAAAGTATGACCAGAAATTAAGAACAAAAGAACAACAAAAAAGAATATGTAATTAGTATTCACGATGGCGGTTCCTATAGAAACGAATGAACGAAAGAGAAAAACTGAGTTGTCGTATATTTTAAGAGTTGCTTGGTCTAAATGGATGTGAGATCGGCGCCTGGACCTATGGGAGACAAACGATAAACTCGGAAGTGCCGTGCACACACAGAAGTAGAACAGACCGATTTAAAAAGAAAAACCCGAAAATGGTTCAAGTTTTATACATATACATATACACATACACGGCGTATTATATTAAAATGAAGGAATACGGAAAATGTTGGACGAAGACGTTAGAGGATGTATATAGGCGGTGCAGATTAGAACATAGGCAGGCTCCAGGCTAAAAGGAAGTGTAAGATTATTACCAATGAGGACAGATGGGGGGGGGGGGGATGAGGGGGGGGGGATTAAATAGTAGATAGGCGGAATAAAATGGAAGAGGTTAGAAAACATTGATACAGATTTGACAAAGCTATAGATGTTACATATAAAAAGAGTGACACAGTCCATATTATTCGGAAGCGGAGAATAAAAATGGGCAAAAGAAAAAAGAAACGATTAAAAAGAACGTAGTGAAAAGGCAAGGAAACAAAACAACAATAACGGTAGCAGTGATGCAAAAGTAGCTACATGGGACAAGGATATACCAATTAAGTTGGATTCAGAGAAGGAAATAGCAGCAGAAAATAGTCGTACGAAATGTTCTGATGGAAAAACCCCAGAAAGCTGGACAGAGAGCTTTGCAGAGAAGTATGAAACAAAAAAGAGTAAGGTACAGTATTGGTAGTATGTGATTCATTAATGAGACAGTTTAGGAAACATCCGATTGAAGATCATCATATGTTTGAAAAAATCTACATTGGAGTAGCAAAGATCAAAGACGCAGAGGAGAAAATAAAGTTGAAAGGAGAACCTTAATTTACACTTAATGAAAGAAATTACAGAAAGTTACTCGTAATAGGTATATTAGAACTGATGGGACAGGATGTTTTCAAATTAAGAATAAGTATCAACATCAGGTTACAGATGATATTATATAAAATTTGGATGGGACCAAAGATAGGCATACAACAGGGTGATGTATGGAATGCAGTCAAAAGGGAGAGTTG
Organism: Ariolimax columbianus; assembly: GCA_036924085.1. Classification (NCBI taxonomy): domain Eukaryota; kingdom Metazoa; phylum Mollusca; class Gastropoda; order Stylommatophora; family Arionidae; genus Ariolimax; species Ariolimax columbianus. Next base: position 56,264,489 of record JAVGWX010000001.1, read on the forward strand.
GAGCAAAAATAAAAATAATAAAACAAAACCGGAAATTGAAAAAAAACAAGAAAACCACAAACTAAAATGCATTTATGCAAATAAGATAAGCAAGAAAAACCAAATATAATATGGCTAGCAGAATAACAGACAGACGACGGCACCGCAGATAATGATCTTGAAATAGAGGGATATACAATGTTAAAGACAGATAAGGTAGTTGGAGACAAAGTAAAGGAAGGTGGCGTTTTATTAAAATGCACCAATTCCGTTAATAAAACTATCAGAGAAGAAATATAATTTGGCAACAACAATGAAAGTGTATGGGGAGAAATCGAAAGCCAAGGGGAAAAATAGTGGCTGGGGAATGCTACATATGTCTATCGAGTAAACAAACGAAAGATAAGGAGCTGTTTAGCACTATAGAAGAGACAAGTGCAGGGAAATTATCATTAACGGATGATTTCAACTTTCCGGAAATAAAATAGGAAATGGCAAAAGCACTTGTTGAGTCAAAACCGTTTGTTAAGAGCATAACTGACAATTTTTTGTTTCAACATGTGAAAGAAACTACCTGAAGCAAAGAAACACACTTAACCGAGTATTTACTACAACGGAAAATATAATTGAAAATATAACCGTTTGACTCAAGTGACAATTAGATCATCCGTTTTGATCTTATAGATAGAATGAAGAAAACACAAGTACATGAATATACGTCTACTCTAACAAGATGCTTCTCTAAGACAGATGTTAAGGAGATCAAAGAAGGAAAGAGTCACATAATCTGGAAAGATGCTGTCAGTGGAACATTAATGGAAGAAGAGTGAGACAGTTTAAAAACAATTCTAGAGAAACTAAAATAAGAGTTTGTTCCGCATAGAAAGGTAAACTCCAGACCAAAAACGTAGATAACTGGGTCTGTAGTTAAATGTCGAAGAACTAAAAGCAAAGCATGAAAAAAATACACATTGAGGGAATGACACATTTTAAATATTTAGACAAGCAAAACATAGCTCATCAAGTAAATAAAGCAGCAAAAATCAACATAAAAAACTCTCTACAGAAAGTTTGCTCAACAGTCGCATGTCTAATCATCCCTGCATCACCATCTCTTTAAGTTATTCCTGCATCGTGATACACCAGTTCGGAGTCTATTTAGTGACTTTTATACTGCGTAACGCAAGGGGTGTCTAAACACAGGTCCCTCTCGCAGTTCGATCCAGGCAATCTGCTGCAGTTCATTCCATTTTTCTATGCGCCGTTGTCCGGGACTAGTCTGTAGAGGCTATGTTGACTGTAAGAAACTTCGTCTAGGTTTCAGTCTTGTGCACTGCACCTGGTATCAAACATATTAAGCTTTGAGTTGTTTGTCTGATTTTCTCTTTCAATTTCTGATGCGACACTTCTTCGTGTCTCAGGTGGTTCTTCGCCGATTATAGGGTGTATTTTTCAGTTAGAGTAGGTGTTTGGCATATAGTAACTATCCGCTCAGCCTCATATATTGGTGTATCAGTCAGTTTGACATGTGCAGAGTTTTTCCAAACTGAAGCGTCCTACTCATATTCGGAGAACCATAGATCGAATGCTTATGTTCGGAGGACTGTACCGCTAAATGTTGTAGCAGTCAATAGTCAAATGCTTATGTTCGGAGGACTGAACCGCTAATGTTGTAGCAGTCAATAGTCGAATACTTATATTCGGAGGACTGTACCGCTAAATGTTGTAGCAGTCAATAGTCGAATACTTATATTCGGAGGACTGTACCGCTAAATGTTGTTGCAGTCAATAGTCGAATACTTATATTCGGAGGACTGAACCGCTAATGTTGTAGCAGTCAATAGTCGAATGCTTATGTTCGGAGAACTGAACCGCTAATGTTGTAGCAGTCAATAGTCGAATGCTTATGTTCGGAGGACTGAACCGCTAATGTTGTAGCAGTCAATAGTCGAATAATTATATTCGGAGGACTGTACCGCTAAATGTTGTAGCAGTCAAAAGTCGAATACTTGTGTTCGGAGGACTGTACCGCTAAATGTTGAAGCAGTCAATAGTCGAATACTTATGTTCGGAGGACTGTACCGCTAAATGTTGTAGCAGTCAATAGTCGAATACTTATGTTCGGAGGACTGTACCGCTAAATGTTGTAGCAGTCAATAGTCGAATACTAATGTTCGGAGGACTGTACCGCTAAATGTTGTAGCAGTCAATAGTCGAATACTTATGTTCGGAGGACTGTACCGCTAAATGTTGTAGCAGTCAATAGTCGAATACTTATGTTCGGAGGACTGTACCGCTAAATGTTGTAGCAGGCAATAGTCGAATACTTATGTTCAGAGGACTGTACCGCTAAATGTTGTAGCAGTCAATAGTCGAATGTTATTATTTCTTGCATGTATTTTCCGTTTTGTTTCCTGGCAGTGTATCGCGTAAAGACGAGTGTGATTCAACATTACACTTAGGTATTTGACAGCCGTACTGCGTTCCTGCTCCTGTCCATGCCATGTGATTTGTAGATTTGTTTTGTCTCTCTATTTCTGAGGTGGAAAGCACACATTTAGGTTGTGTTGATGAGTTTGAATTGAGGTGATTTTTGTGTTAATATACGGTAAGGGCATCAAGAGTGCTTGTTAGTTGAAAACTAAAAAACAACTTTCCTGAGCAGCGACTGCAATGTCATCAGCATAAATGGTGTAGCTACCTGAGAGTCCTTTATTGTGGCTTTCATCCTGGGAATGTCTTGCGCAAAACAGATCTGACTGGAGAAGCGCAGTCAAATCGGGTGTAGCTGCCGGTGAAGACGACCGTGTTGTGAAAGCTCAGAGCAGACGCGAGACGCGGAAATCCCGAGCAGCGGGAACACCATCCCCTTCTACAAACCTCGTGTACCCGATATGTAGCAGATGTTTTCGTGCCCGCATTGGCCTGTTCAGCCACATGCGCATCCACACCCAACAGGGAAATTTGTGACAAGGATTATGTCAGCGGTCCTCATCGACAACGATGGACAGCTATTTTTATTATTATCCTGTCTAACTCTCAGTGTAGGCTTTGGAAGGTAGACAGTGCTGACTATGGTATGAGTGATTATCGAAAATAGAAGACTTTAACATTTGAGAACTCTTGTGAATGTCCTGATCATGATAGAGTTTGTGAAATGAAAAAAAGCTGACATGCCACCGTTGCCTCAAAAGTAACGGTAGTGGGCGTAATCGAAATTGATGGAGATGGTGTTTTGAAATTAATCAACGACCGACTCTTGGATGATGTCACAGTAACATATGAAACGGCACTCTACAGATTAACAATGATAAAAATCAAACGTATTTTCAGCAAGTAGAAGGGGCCAGAGAGAACGGAACAGAAGTGTGTACAACCAACGAACTACATGAACCACCAGTATCTACACCTTTCTGGTATTTGCTGAGTGGGATTGACCACCTATAGGTCTTGTCGCATTGCAGTGACATCGGTTCTTAACAAAAGAGAACACAACACAAATGCGAAACAAAATTAGTTAAAAATATAAGAACACATGAACAAATACGTATTGCGAACAATTGATGTTCTTCACCTCACAGTTGTGGTTCAATCTATTTTCTGAGGACAATCAACAGTCAAATCAATTGGTATTTAAAAACAAAATTTAAATACTAGCTGAAGCGGTACACCAAATGGAAAGACATTTGGTAGTCAGAAGTGGTCCTTTCTGGCAAGTGCTTCCACTCTTTGTCCCATTGAAATCGTACGTGTGGCGGCTATTCTGGGTCACTGTTAAACAAACGTCAATATTCCTATGTTACTTTTGCATTTGTGTGTAGCCGGCGTGTTAAACATTATTCCTTTTCCCTTGTTCGTGTCCCAGTTTAGCTCACTAGCTAGCAAAATAGCTACCATTTCAGCTGATTCGCTCACAGGAAGCAATTGCCGAGTTCCCTAATGCTCTCATGCAATGTGGTGTCTGCAGCCTATAGTTTAACATGACGAGATTTGCTATTATCTTCCAGAAGTCTCTTTCTTTCTTGCCGCTTTCGATGCCCTCTTATATTCTTCTTCTTCTTGTTCTTTATTTTTTTCTTCTTTTAGTTGTACTATTAGTTTTACATGACGATGTTGCTAGCATCACGCACACGTTTCTTTCCATCTTTCATTTTCATCATTGCTCTAGTTTGTTTAGCTTTTCTTATTTTTATTTTTCTTCACTACCTTCTTTTTCTTATTGCTATTCATCTTCATATTGTTCCTGTATTTCGTCTCAGTTTTATTTTTGTACCTAATCTTTTGCTTTCAGACGTCAAATTGAATATATCTAATTAATACAGCGTTTAACTCGAAGTTGTTTTTTTTACACATATATAAATAAATATATATATATATTTTAATGTATATTTTATATATAAATGTATATATAAATGTATATATAAATATATATATATATATATATATATATATATATATATATATATATATAAGAAGTGCGTTCAAGTCAAATGGACTATTTTTTGTAAGGACATTTTTTTAAAGTAGCCATAATGCCATTTAGTTGTCGATATAACATTCTGCAAACGTTTATGCATTTATACCAGCGTGTAAGTAATGCTTGAAAAGCTTCTGCGTAGAAAGATTTCTCAGTATGTCTGAACCAATCCAGGTCAGCCTATTTCACTTCGTCATCAGCGCTGATATACTGACCTCCCAGAAATTGCTATCGGGGTCCAAACAGGTAGAAATCACTTAGATCGAGGTCTGGGCTGTAAGGTGGTTGTTGCATTACCTCCCAGCCGAGTTGCTGGCACATAGTGAAGTGAGCCGTATGAGGTCGATCGTTATCTTGCAGGAGCATGATACCCTTTGTGATCAAACCTAGAACGCACGAACGTTACGAAAATCGAAAATGCAAATGTTCATGAATAATAGTGTTCACTGTACCCAGAGAAAGACTTGCCTCTTGTGAAATTTCGCGACATGTTATTCGTCGATTTTCCAGAATAAGGCGTTCTACAACCTCGATATTCACAGGGATGACTGTGGCGTATGTACGGTTTTCTCTAAAACGTTTACACCATTAAAATGTCTTGCTGTGGCTGAATGTTTCATCACCGTATTGTGATTGCAGTCTTCTATAAATTTCCAAAGCTTGCAGGCCATCTTGTACAATGAACTTCATCACGCTGTTCCATGTAAGCACTAACAGTGTTGTCCGCCATTTGTATTTATATGTCACGTAACTAGCCCATTGACCTTGGGCCACCTAGCATTAACAGGACACAAGTGCCCCTAACTAATGATAGCAGATCCAGCACGATATAATCCATTCAGGTAGTAGAACTGGAACAAAAAGTCACGGTTTGATTTGAACCGCCATACGTATATGATATAAATCGTTCGAGTTGCTTTGACAAGCAATATATAGTGCATTATTGACGTTTTTCGGAGTCCAAATATGCATTTCCAAGCTAAATAAACATACTGTGCTCCCCATTTTGACAATTTATATTTTCAACAATGCTCTGGTCACCTAACCTGTCAAATATTAGTGTGATGCACGTATCTCGGTAGTACTTGTAAAGAAATGATACTGATGTCACGTGCGCTTTTGTTGTTCCTCATATGTTGGACACCTTTGCAGCAAATGTTCAATAGCCTTTTTACCATATCCGCAGACTCGTTCGTTGGTAGTTTCTACCATTCATTTGTTGAATTGGTGGCATCATAGTGTGTTGGTGGTCTGCACAAATTCTATATATTACAAATTGGTCACCTGCATTTATCTGGTAATATTCACTACTCGCTTAACTGTCAGTTAACATAATAAATGAGACACGCAGATGTATAGATGACTTTAGATTGATTGTACAACAGCAGGTCTCACATTGAACGACGCAATGCACTTGACTTAGGACAGATAACTTAAGCTCCACACGTCACTTAACGGCACAAGTGGAAAGAAAGCTAACGAATATGACCCCAGTAACAACATTATGGTCGTTGTCACCTTCAAAGCGATTCGTAAGAGGCGGTTACATAGGACTGTGCTTGGGGCTGGTAATGTAAAAAAACACAACAGGATTGCCATTATAATCAGTCAAGTGCCTGAACTGTCAGCAGCCAGGAAGTCATAGCTTGCTGCTTTCATCAGGGTCAGCAAACCATTGCTGACCAAGACCCTGCCCAGACTCCACGTGGCAGCCCTACTGGTGTAGTCTGGCCAAGGAATAGGGATCGCAGTTAGAATGCAAGCTCGGTAATAAAAAAAAGCCAGCTGAAATTGGATATATCGAGCCGAATGGCGCAGTTATTGCAGTCTCGCTGTAAACCACAACACAACGTCCTGTTCAGATCGAACGCGAAAGATGAAACAGATTATAACCAACTTTTGCAAAAGCTTGGATACAATCTTCCTGTAAAGCCGTTAAGTAAATGAATCAGGCGTAGTTATAACGAATAAATCACATTAAAGCGAACATGTGAACGATTGCAATTGATTGGAAACATGAAAGCTTTAAAAGGGGCCACTTGCAGTGGGTGATATATGCTTCATATCGGAGCAAACAGGCGAATGACTGACTAATACCAGCAAGCAATTAGAGCACTAGTCTCTCACTGCAAATGGTATGTGTTCGTACCCCTTGGTCCTTTTCACGCCAAAGTCTACGTAGCTGTGAATGTATGACATACGTCAGGTTTTAAAATGGAGAGAAAACAAAGAAAGTAAGAATCCTTTCCGCATTTGATAAACCTACAATTTTCAGTTACACCTCAAACACACGCCCTTAACTGCTGGTGTTTGGTATTGGACTAACCATATCGGGCTGTGTGAAACCATCAACACACGAAACACCAAAATGAAGCCCATGGTGGAAAGCCTAAGCAAGGCAATAATGCAAGCCGCCACTGAAACCATCCCAAGAGGAGCTAGGAAAAACTATAAGCCCTACTGGAATGATGAGTTGCAGAAAGTGGAAGATGCAGTAACAAATGCTAGGAACATGGCAGAGCAAGAAAAATCCATGGAGGCAAACATCGCCCTCAAAGCCGCCACGGCGAAATACAAAACCCTCTTAAGCAAACAGCAAGAGAAAGCTGGAAAAATAAAACGGAAAGCCTAAACCTGGACAAAGACGGGAACAAGCTATGGAAGCTAGTCAGAGCCATGAACGACGAAACCCCGTCAAATAAACAAATTACCATCAAGCAGGACGAGAACTTGATCACAGGTAAGAAAACCGCCTTTGTCGATCACTATGCCAGAGCAAACCACATCGAGGTCCCTGCAGATAAGCATACAGACATTAGCGAAGAGCTAAAGGGGCACGACAACATGAATACGGCACCTGAAGAGCACATGATGGCCAAATTAACAATGCGCGAAATGGAAGAGGCTAGAAAAACATTAAAGAAAAGGAAATCTACCGGAAAAGACGGGATAACAAACGAAATGCTGATGGGGCTGGGCCAAACAGCGAAGAGGAAACTGCTATCGGTCCTGAACCAAAGCTGGAAAAGGAGAATTGTACCCCAGGCATGGAAAGACGCAATGCTGGTACCAGTACCAAAAACAGGAAAGGATAAAACAGATCCAAATGGATACAGGCCCATCAGCGTACTGAGCTGTGTCGGCAAGCTGATGGAACGGATGATAAACACCAGACTGATGTGGCATCTGGAAGAAAAACGAATACTAATTCCACAGCAAGCCGGCTTTAGACAGCACAGATCCACTGAGGACCAGGTCATCCTCATAGCCCAGGAGATAGAAGATGCCTACCAGGCACAAAAACACACAGTAGCTGTTTGGGTGGATCTGGAAAAGGCATTTGACAAAGTCTGGAAAGACGGACTTAGAGTCAAGCTAAGAAGAAGTGATGTTTGTGGGAAAATGTACAAATGGATCAACCACTACCTCAAACAAAGAACGGCCAGAGTCCAAGTACAAGGGCAGATGAGCAAAAAGGAGACACTCGAGCAGGGAGTACCCCAAGGGGGAGTACTGTCACCCACACTCTTCCTGGTATATATAAACGATATTACAGAGAATATACCAAGAAGACTCCATAGCTCAATGTTTGCAGACGATCTGGCTTTGTGGACCTCTGAAAAGAATCTCCCCATAGCAAGAAATCTGATGCAGACGGCCCTAACATCGCTGGAAGAGTGGGCGAACTCATGGCTAGTCAAAATAAACGAGGAGAAAACCACATGCACAATATTCTCGCTTTCATTAAAACCCCAAAATACCAAATTAAGTCTAAATGGTAAATTCCTGCAGTAAAACGACAACCCAACCTATCTGGGAGTCACATTTGATCGGCGCATGACATGGAAAAGTCAGATTGAGAGAAACCGAATGAAAGCCAGAGAAAGAATGGCAATCATGAGGAAACTTGCTGGCACAAGCTGGGGAGCAGACGAAGGCATACTAAAGAAACTGTACACTGGAAGAGTGCGACCAGTTCTCGAGTATGGCATTGCGGCATGGACAACAGCAGCGAAGGCGAACTTCGATAAAGTTAGCAAACTTCAAAACCAAGCCATGAGAATTATAACAGGTGGCATGAAGTCAACGCCAATTGTAGAACTTGAAAAGATTACAAAACTGCAATCCATGACCGATAGAAGAGACTGCAGAGCCCAGCTGCAGTCAGAGAAACTCCGAAGACTGACCGACCATCCAATGCACCAGAGACTAAACAATTTGGGAAATGGGAAACTAAAGCGGAGAAACTTTGCAGAAATAGCCAAAGCAAAGATGCACGAAGATCCCATAAACGTACTAACAACACCAAAACCCATCACTATTGTACGAAAACCTACCTGGAGGCAGGATATATTTCCAGAGGTGGTAGAAAATATACCAGGTACTGCAAACAAAAACTGCCAGACTGAAAAAGAAAGGAGAGATACTACCCTAAGCTTCATAACGAAAAGCTACCCAAGCATGGACTGGACCCATGCATACACCGACGGTTCTGTAACAAATACTACACAGAACGGAGGGGCAGGAGCATTCCTGAACCTACCAAATGGCAGAAAAATAACACTGTCATTCGCTACTGGTAAGTACACACGCAATTTCAGAGCGGAGGCAGAGGCACTGAGGGCGGCAGTGGAAGAAATGGTGACACACAGTGAAAATGAAAGCCATATAGTCCTGCTTACAGATGCTCTCGCCGTAGTCACAGCGCTAAAAAGCCAGAAAAATACTGAGCTTAATGACTTAAGAGGAGCACTCTGCAAACTGTGCCAGCAGTCCGCACCAAAAAGGGTAGTGGTACAGTGGGTCCCATCACACTGCAACATCCAAGGCAACGATGAGGCAGACAGACTGGCAAAAGAAGGTGCAAGACTACCACAAACAGATAATAGTATGACGTACGAAGCGTCAAAACGGCTTATCAAAGCCAGATACATGACCAAATGGGAAACCGAACATACTGGTTACATCAAAAACGATGCCTATTACCAGTTGAACCGAAGAGAGCAGGTCGTTGTCTTCAGACTTCGTACTGGCCACAATAGACTGAGGTACCACCTATTCAACAAACTGAAAATAGGGTGTACCGACGAATGCCCGTGCGGTACTGGTAAAATGACCGCTGAACATCTGCTGCAGAACTGCCCGACATACGAGGATCAGAGAGAGCAGATGTGGCCATCACCAGTGGAACTGCAAGACATGCTCTATGGCAGTGACGACAGCCTCAGGATGACCGCCGTTTTTTTCGAAAAAATAATGGTTACTGTCTGACTGCGTACGAAGAAGAAGAAGAAGAAGAAGGACTAACCATATCTATTTATTTTAAAAAAATGTGTGTTGCATAATTTGAATAATTCGCTTCTAGCGTTCTCTACGATCACTTAAATTAACTTGACTTAGCTTAATTAAACTTAACATAACTAAACTGAACTTTTTTATACTGCCTTAGAAGACTCTGCAGAGTATGTATACAACCAGTTTCTTCTACTCCACTTAATCTAAAAAAAACAAAGTATGTGCATTTAACCTATTTTTGAACACCATAACTGACCATATCCCCTCTATTTCCTGTGGAAATGGCATTCAAATCATTCAGCACTCTCTTACTAAAAAAAATATATATTAATATCTAATCTATACCCTCCTTTAACTAATTTGTAGCTGTACCCGCTCTGTTCTTGTTGCCGGCTGTAGATTGACAAAATGTAATGTGCCACAGTCTACACATTCGGCGCTCTATATGTATAATTTTGTATTCTATTTATGCGTTCCACTCTCCAATTGATATAGACTTCGATTTTTCTAAATGCTGTATTAGCTAATATGTGCATAGTGAGTTGCCCTCGAAGAAGACATTTTAGTAGTAACATAGGTTTTGTTCTTATTTTCGTCCCAGTTTACCATCTGAACTATGCCTATACATCTGAACTATATCTATATATCTGAACTGTACCTATACATCTGAACTATACTTTTACATCTGAACTTTACATTTACATCTGAACTATACTTTTACATCTGAACTATACATTTACATCTAAACTATACCATTGCATCTGAACTATACATTTACATCTGAACTATACCTATACATCTGAACTATACCTATACATCTGAACTATACATATACATCTGAACTATACCTATACATGTTTCTTTATTAAACTATTTCCGGAACTACAATAGCCGTATAGCCAGTTTAACTCATATCTAAATCACGTAACGTTGTTGCCAGGAACTCTACAACCTTTCATTTTCATGCATTGTCATAACCAAGATATGAACGTCTGATAATTATAATGGGAGAGGGTTTGTTTCGCAAAGGTACCGGTTTGGGTCCTGTTATCGACACGCTTCAGTCGACCCAACTGTAAATGAATACATAATTTAAAAAAAGCAGACGGCTATTACAAAGAAGAATCTAACACCATCCCCGACAACTGTGTTTGATGTGGCACTATCTTTATTTTTAATAACCAAAATTACTGTATGCGGTTTGAAAGTGTTGCACCTTCGCCTATAGAAGGATTAAAGACTGTATTATTATATTCAGTTTTCAGACAGATGACAGAACACTTCTCGTACAATTCTACGATCATTTATTTATACTAAGAGATGCGTTTCTGAAAGCGCTCCAACGAAATAGTTTAATGCCCAGCCTGAGTTTTATGTCTCTCGCAGACTGAGAAACGAAGGGTTTAAAAATGGGAAAACATGTCGTGCTCCGGCCATCAAAGGACCCCTCTGGGAGTGTTTTCATTTGCAGGCAGTCAAAAATCGAATGCCTATTGCAATTCAGGGCCAAAAACTTCAAGGATTTCAGCTCAGTGCTATAATCTCCATCCAAAATACCCCCTTGGTTTCTGCAGATCCCAGCCCGCGTATTTTCCGCCAGTCTATCTTCTGTTACTTCAGCCATACGCCGCTTTCAGGCAACGTTCAGTTACAGATTTCAAACAAAATAGCGAATCTAAAACGATATTCGTACACACTCTTCATGACATCTAATAATTCAAAATTTAAACTTAGTGTAAATTGTTTATATTATCATGGATTATTTGTAGATAGCCGCACCCTATTCCGGTTTATATTTGTTTTAGGTTTTAAATTGCCCTTACCCTTTAAACGAAATTCTAAGCTGCACAGAGTGCTCGCTTTCCACGTAAAAAGGTACCGGGTTTGGTTCATATTATCGACACGCCCCAGTAGACCCGGCCGTAAATGTTAACCTGTTGTTTTCTGTAAGAGAAGGTACAACATCGAAGAGGGGCACTAGTCACGCCCCATCGTAAAAAGCTGAGATCTAGTTCAATAAAGACTAACACGTCTTCCCCGACAGCAGTTTCTGATATGATGGGACTGTGTTTACCTTTGGTTAGTTTGAATAATTTATTTTATTATTATATTTATGATACATCCTGTTCTCCTTTTATTTTTTCGGTTTTATATTTCCCTTACCTCTCAGGACGCGGAGGCCACTTTTGGATTTACTGCTTGCAGACATTTAAAATAAATGACCAAGGATCAGACACAAAACGAAGTCATCGCCTACTGTAGTTCATTTTCTTCTAATAATTTTCTTTACCTTTTGTAATAACTACAACCGTTGTTTTACAGTTTCTCACCGTCTCATATTTAATTCATAAAACCATCAGTATGATTGTACTTTACGCATTTCCTAACGCTGTATTTATCACTGTTGCGTTAAAAACATCAATTTGGGGCTTTGAATAAAGGCTGAAAACAAATTATTTTCTCCACTTAGTTTAAAAAGATACACGTACATGTCACGGCTAAACCTCGGGCATTGTGTCCAGAGCTCTCTATCAAACACTGTAGGCTAATCCACGCTCCTCGGGCTTTCGCCTCTGTGAATCACGAGGGAAGTGGAGGTAGAGAGGGGGTGGTTGATGATCGGTCGTTTGAGTTTGAGAGACATGTTTTCTAGCAGAGCCAGACTACGGGGAAGGACCAACGATGCTGCCTTGTGAATGAGCTGGCTTATAGCTGACTGATTGCTTTAGGGTCCGCAAACCACAGCTGAAAAAGACCATTTTCCGCCTCCAAGCGTTGGTCCTGGACTTAGGCTGCACTAGTGTTGTCTGGACAAGAGAATAGGGATAGCAGGGGAAGGCAAACCTGGTACCCAGATATGTGTTGTTCAAACAGGATGTGTTGGGCTGAAAGAAGCAGATACGGAACCTGTAAACTACGACACAATGTTCTTTTCAGAACGAACGTCGAATAAGAAGACCATGCTGTTAATCGTCTCTTACCATATACTTCGTGTGGTAGTGGTTCAATCCTTGTCTTTGTCACGTACCGAGTTCTTTAGAAACCACTTGGTCAAGATATGTTTAATAGTATGATATTTTTAAAGTGGCTGGTCTAGGACAGACATTGGTATCATGACTCTCCAATCTTCTCCACCTCTTGATATATGAGGAAATGCGAGCAAGATTTACAACAGGGTTAAGGGCCTTTTGAAGACCTCTTGGCAACTGCCAAAAGAAGGAAACTCGCTTGGTACGGTCACATATTGAGATAAAATAGTCTTGCAAATACGATCCATGCACGGAAAGGTGTAAGGCAGACGACGAAGAGGTCGTCCTAAAAAGAGGTGGGAGGACAACATAAAAGAATTGACCAATCTCCGTCAAGAGGAGGCACAGGCAGCGTCCGTTGACAGAGAGGAATGGCGTTGGATTGTGAGGATGTCTTCATATGTGCCCCAACGACCTCACCGGTTACAGGGTGACCTTGCCTGACCTGAACTAGATTATTAGTGCTCATGCCATTTGTTTGTGACCAATTGCTTAAGTATTGCAGGTACATTTTTTCTGTCTTCCTATTCCTCTCAAATAGGAGGAGCCGCGTAGCGCAGTGGTTAGCGTGCTGGCTTCGCATTTGAATGTTTCATTCCCCAGTTGAGACGGTAATGTTTTTTCAGACCGCAATGGCTCCTTGGTCGATCCAGCCTTAAATGGGTACCGGCTCAGACCAGGAAGTAAAAGCGGCGAGGGAGAGGAGAGGGCTACCGCCCTCATATAGCCGAGCCTTTGAAATGTGAGATAGCTAACACCTCACACCCCTACGGCAGTAATGCTATGGGCTACTTTACTTTATTTTACTATTCCTCTCATACCTTGTACTTTTCCACATATGACCTATTCCTCCATGTCTCCTCATCATTAACGTCCTATACATATTATTGGTCTTTTCCTGATGGTTTCGGTGTGTCATCTGTAGCTACTAGTACCTCGGCATTTGTTTCCTTTTCTGGTCACAAAATTCTCAGTATCCTTCTCAAAACCCACATTTCCGCTGCCTCAAGTTTTTTTACCATTTGGCTTGACTTCGTCCATTATCACACTTCCGCTACAAACACTGAAAATGGCTTAAGTAGCAGAATGTAGTCCAGAGAACGGAATGCTTTGTGTCGTAGTTTACAGCTTGACCGGGATATTTGTACCTTTCAGTTCAACGCATCCGAATTCTGCAATAATTTTTTTTGAAATACCGGGTTAGTATTCCCTTTTTCGATCCCTTATCCTTAGCCAATCTGCTCTGTTGCAGCCTGTTATCCAAGATCACCGCGTGGAGGTGTAAAAGTGTCTTGGCAGCTCTGGTTCACTGACTCTGACGCCAGCAGTCAGCTCAGCATCTTGATCCTAATTTTAACCATTTTATATTCCCCATTGTCCAACATTCGCATACATAATAAAGAACTTTTCACATGTAGTCCTTTAGTAAACGAATTATTATGCTTATGGTGATATTTCTATTTTTCATTATTTTACTCACTTTAGTGAAAGTTTCTTTGAACATAGCAATACTGTTCTTTATCTCTGTAACACATCAGGTGTAAACAATTAAATAGGGACACATTTTCTCTGAACAGTCACTCGAGAGGTACAAGGGAAAGAAAGAAGAAATCAACTAACCTTCCACTCAAGCCGTAAAAAGTTACTAAAGATAATTGTTGTTCTGGTTGTAATTGGGTCACCTTCCGCGCCATGTAAGCCACATTGATGCAGGAACTACACCAAAGTGGTTTCCAGATTGAATAGAAGAGGGCCACTGAGAGTTTCATTGCACGACGTGCTTTTAGGACTAAGAGCCTCACCATATATGTGAAACCATTGCTAAACAAAATGGCCATTTGAAATGATCGAATAGAAACGATTTG